>JAYKYS010000584.1:0-32958 GCA_036924285.1 Asterella californica
CAATCAGTGGCTGGTACATGTTTGTACTCTTGACCTGCATCTTTTAAGCATTGCAGTGCATTGGCATCTTTGTGTAGATGAAATGCTGCTTCATACCGTATATACCGTAGTACATTGCATCCAGCTGGTGGGTGACATCATGAAGTAGTGTCTGCAAAACAAACGCATTGAAACCTGGTCTGCAGGGTTTATAATTATACCCAGCACTGACACTCTCAAAGTGGCAGGGAAAGGGGGCTGCTGCTGTGTGACACTGTGCATGCGCAGCAAGGGCAAAACTGGGGGCAGCCCCGCTGGGCCATCACCTTGAATTTGGGCACCTCATTCGCATCTAGCGAGTGCCAGACTGAACCAGGATCCTCTTCAAATTCATCTGTAAAGGTCATAGAACGCACGTTCCTCCATACTGCTCTGTCCAGCCTTTGAAGCGTATTGCGGGACAGTTGCCCACTTATAATGAGGGTGAAGGCCCTGGTCGACCAGCTCTTGTCCGATCCCTAGCATCTCGAGATGATGGGATTTACGTCAGCGGCCACCGATGGATGCGAAAGCCCCGATGGAGCTTGCGCTGGTCGGTACCATAAGCAGCGACGCCGTGATCACCAGCAAACGCTGCAAACGCCGCAAACGCTGCATATATGGTGAGATGTCCGTTGCGCTTGCAGCTCGGAATCGGCAGAGGTGCTGCTGGTTTGTGCCCGCAGCACTTTCTCATAGCAACTTGGCCATTATCTTTTTGCCTTTTTACAGAAATGCCAAGAATATTCAGCACAGAGCGAACAACTCCAACATCAGCAGAAGAAGAAGCTCGTATGCTTCAATATTACAGGTAGGCATGGGCATGGACCATGGTCCTTTACCTCACATCCTGTGTACAATCCAAGCTTGTCGAAGGCACTGTCCTGCTGAAAAAACCAACTGGTTGCATCTTCTACGCAGGTGCTGCATGCAGGTGCTGCGCAGGCGCTAACAGCCGTCTAAATAAGGCGCTTATAGCTACAGGTATTGATACGCTGGTGATTGGGCAAAAGCTGATTATAAGGCAGACACAAAAGAAGCTCAAAGGTAACTGCCTGTTCCCATGTTGATTTGCTCTGCATTGCAGGATGTTGCTAGACGGTACTTTTACTGCGCACAATTCAGCATTGAATTTCCTGCTACACGATACTACAAAATTGGGTCACCACGTATCGTAACGTACCAGTCACGTACCGTAACTAGACATCTGGGATTGTCAAGTGAATCGACCTTTTAAGCTGCACTGCAGGCGTATGTGAGACACCGTGTGTGCGCCGAATGGCAACACTGAAGCCATGCAGGGAGCACATTAGATGAGGGAATGACTACCCTGGTCCTGCGGGATGCGACATTGCAGACTGTTGCTGCAGACTCTGATCCTGGGTTGCATTTTGGGCGAAGAATGTTTGGCGATAAGCTTGGCCGACGGTGATGTGGCAGGTCACGATTCGAACGTTCGTAGGATATTGTTACCGAGTGGTAGTGCCAGCGTCGAAGCCCTTCTGGAGTACGACCCAGCGTTTGATGCAGCAGTTGAGCTGCAAGCTCTCACTGCTCTATATGAGGCGACTGGGGGAAGACATTGGACTTATGGCTCATACTTCTTTAAAAGTTCATCAGTGGCTGTATCTGGAAGCTCTGGCAATGCATCTTCCTCAGAGTCCCTCACACAGCGCTTTCAACAGAGAGCTTGGTTGGACACGTCCGTAAGCTATTGCCAGTGGTGAGGCGCCCTTTTGGTGCAGCACTCTGCCCCTCATCCAGTCACTTGCATGGCCAAACAGTGCTTTGCATCAATCACCATCAGCTATTGCCCCCATGCTACCACGTTGTCTGCACTATACATCAAACAGTGCTTATGAGCTACAGGTATGGCGTGAACTGCTGCCCAACCACGCCAACCCTTCTGGCTGGAGGATGCACAGACACCTTTACCCAGTCAGTTGCTGTCTTGGAGCTCAATGCCTTCAATCTCACAGGCTCACTGCCACCAGAACTGGGAGACCTGTCCTCACTATCAGCTCTGACGCTGAGCGACAATTCTGGTAGGCTGCAATTTACACAGAATTGACATGTGCTCAAGCAGCTGTGCTGGCAATTGTGGCCATCATGGCAGCCATGGCAAGGGAACAATCCTGCACCCAGTGACGGGTTACATGCTTCTCCACAGTAACACATGGGGAGCTGTTGTTATGCTGCACAGGGCTCACAGGCATGCTGCCGCTCTCCATCCAGCGTACTGCCCTGACAGTCCTGCACACCACCAACTCGTCCATGTGCTTTGTTGGCAACTGCTCCAACCCAGGTATGGCTCTTGTCTATACCCCACAAGCGATGCGTGCATCAGATGACCTTGCAAGTAACGCAAATTGCCAGCAGCATAAATGATATCTGACACTGCAGTGCCCAGAAACGCTATTGGACACCTGCCTTGATTTGGCAAGTGCTTCTTCAGACACCACATGTCAAGCTTTGCATTTAGATTCACATGCATTGTAATGAAAGCAGTAGCCCTGTGGTAATGCATTGCGTCGCAGGTCTGCAAGAACTGCCAAGTTACCTCTCGCCTGGTCCCAGCGCTAACTCTTTCAACAGCACAGACAGTCACAACCACGACATCAGCTGCCACCAGATCAAGCTACAAACCAGGCAGGGGCCGCCCCCTGCATGGTTCCAGCAGGCCGCCCTGGACCCCTCATCCTATAACTTTGCCTTCTGCACCTGTGCTGGCAACTTTCATCTGCAGGTGCAAGCAGCACGTTTTTTTGCATGACAATTATGTTAGCCAGTGCAGTGGCTTCACTGATGAGTGTACCTGAGCCTTAAGCAAGCCTGTAGTTGGCTCATGCGCTCATATGCCAGTTTGTTGCGGCCATTTGGTGCAACCCGTGTTGCATCTTGCCAAGTCAATTTCCACTCTTGTGTGTGCTGCATGACCCAATGGCAGCACACTTGGTTGCGTTGTGGCTGCACTCCTCTGCTTGGGTATGCTGTGCAATGCAAATAGGAGCATTGCCTCACAATCTCCTGCCACCTGTCATGTCTTACTTTAGACTACAATGCATGCAAGGGTGTCTGCAAATAACGCAATCTCTGGTTGTGGCAGAACATGTGAATATGATAGTAGTCGTGTGCAAAGATTGTTGCAAGAAAAGCAGCATCCTTTGACTGGATGCCTGCGCCTTTGCAGACATACAAAATGACCACAGGGGCAACAGGAGCAAAGTGCGAGGCAAACAACAGCGCCAAGAGCAAGCTGCTCATCGCTGGCATTGTGCTGGCTTGTGTTGTCCTGTTTGCCCTCCTCTTTGCAGCCATGATGTTCTGGAGGTATGATCAACCCCGTGTACTCACCATCACCATCCTTGAAGCAAGGATGTGCTTCATCCCTTGCCCCTTGGCAGTCCAACATACTTGTGCAAACGGACACTGTCTTTGACAAGTCACACTGGAGTGTTGACCGCAGGCTCTTCTGCATAAACTATTTTCCGTTCTACGCCACTGGTACTGGTTTTCATTGTTCTGCCAAGGAACAGCATTGCCCTTTGCCCTCTACTTTTTTGGTTTCGTGCACTCCTTTTGGCCCTTCCTTGAGAAGCTGCGTATGTAAATCAGCGAGCATGTGAGGTTGGGAAGCAGACTAGAGCTGCATTGACCTTGCTATGCCATTGGGTTTTTGTGAGGCAGGATGATGAGGTTCATGAATGCGGGCTGAACATAAACAAAGAAGGTAGCAGAGAGTAAAGCTACAGGCCACATTCAATTGCTTGCCAAGCTACTTTCCAAGGTATTGTTGCTTGGTAATAGCATTTTAAAGCAAACAGGCCGCATAAATCCGGCTCACGGCTAAATCCAGTAAAGGGTTTTCTGCAAATTGCTGCTGGCAGTATGTCATGTGGTCTGAAGCTGCTTCCAATACAAAAACCAAGGCAAACTGAGGCATCCCACCTTGTGCTGCCCTGCCTTTTTGTCTTTGATGCTCTGAATTGGCTTGTTTCATTATCTGTCTTCGCGCATGCATTCGGCCTCCTACCTGGACTGTTTGGCCAGCGTTTTGAAGAGGACCACTATTTGGGGCTGCAATGCACCACAAGTTGAGGTTTATCTAATGCTCACAAGCACTTGCCCAGCTTTTGAACCATAGAATCTTTTGTCGGGTACATTGCTTGCTGACGCTTGACAGCCTAGCAGGTACCAAAGCAGCTTGGGGCATGATGTCACCCGACTGGGGGCTGCTGCTGTCAAGCGGCGCTACCCCCCTGGAATGGTCCCTGGCCAAGAGACTGAGGAAATTACCCTGGTGCAATCTGATATCGAGGGCTCCACTGAGATCTGGGAGTGGTACATTGTACTTCCTGCACACCCTCACCTGCTGTGCTGCATCTCAATACAGACTTGATTCAGCGTTAAATGGTTGCCGTTCCGGTCATTGCACACAGTCCAGCCAACCAGATGCATCATAGTGTCTTGTGCAGTGACCTGCTTCTGAATCTTCTGGAGGTGCTGATTTGCACCCAAGCAATGCCACATATCACAGACTGTATGTGCTAATGTGATCAAACTTACATGAGTTGACTTGTGCTAGTCACGCCCGCAGCAACAGTGTTCCTGCCTGTCTGAGATGCAATTGTTTGAAGGTGTCAAGTGCCATCCTGTTACGCAGCTTGGGATACTCTCCTTGCAGGGACAGCCAGGCGATGCAAAGGGCGCTGGACACGCATGACACAGTGTTGAGGGCGCTGCTGGCCCGATACTATGGCTATGAAGTCACCACCGAGGGCGACTCCTTCACCATGGCCTTTCACGACCCTGTGGATGCGGTACACTACCCATGCTCCCGTGCTCAACCTCTGGGTGCAGTGACTGCAGGCTGCATGTGCACCGCAGCTTGTCCCCATCAGAGCAGGGGGGGAGGGCAAGCATAAGCCTAAATGTGCAAATCCTGAAGCCATTGTGATAGTGCCTCAGCAGAAATTTGTGCTTGGAGCGCAACGCAGTGCATGTCAGCATGGCTGAAATTTGTTGTGTGACCATGCACCATGTCCTGAAGTCTGCGTGTCAGCACTTGCTGAAACGACAACGCTCAAACTTGGGCTGGCGTTTTTGCAAGGCTTTGTGTCAGTGCTCATTGCAGACACTGTGTTTCAAGGCAAAGTGGCATATGTGGAAGGCTTTGTGTCAGTGCTTATTGCAGACACTGTGTTTTAGTTTGGCTGGCATATGTTGTGCAGGTGCGGTACTGCTTGCATGTGCAGCAGCGGCTGCTGAAGGAGCAGTGGCCCATCAAGCTGGCAGAGCACCAGATGGCTCGCACAGTCAGCATTGGGGACCTGGAGGGCAGCGGCCCCGGGGGCCAGGTCCTCTTCAATGGCCTCAGAGTGCGCATGGCCATCAACACAGGTACTGCATGCCTTTTGCGTTCAAGATGCCTCACTCAAATGGCTTGCAACCTGCAGCATGTATGCTTTGGCAAATAGCCTCAAAGCCGATGCGTGGGTCCAGTGTGCCGCACAGGTGTGGTGCATGTCTGTCTGCTGTCAATGCTGGAGAACATTCATTTACTAAACATGTTGCAAGAGAGAAATCAGGCACGCACAGTTTTTTTGGTCATGGGTCGCGGTGACTCATGCTCACTGCAACGTAGTGTCGCTGTGAGATTGCCTGACCTCTACAGCTCGCTGATACAGTGGCACATGCCATTGGCACAAGCTGAATTGGCACATGGCATGCAGGAGTGCCGGCTCGGGTGCGCACCCATGATGTGACTAAGCAAGTGGAGTACATTGGGGACGTGCAGAACCTGGTAGAGAAGCTGAGTGATCTGCCAGCTGGCGGTCAGGTGCTGATGGGGCCCCTGACCTATCAGCGCATCTACAGCCGCCTAGAGGAGTTCCGAATACACTCCCTACAGAAGTTGTATGAACAGCCTGCCAGGTGAAACCCTTCAGCCTGCCATGCAGCCTGCCATGCTGCTTGGTCCCTGACAACACGCATCAAACCTTCATGTCAAGTCCCACTGCCGCCTTATCAACAATCACATGAGATCTAAGCCAGATCCTCGTTTGTATGACCGCATTGCCTTGGTTCCTTTGATGGATTGGGTTGTGGGTGCAAATTCTGGTCAACGCCTGCTGCTTTGTGACAGCAGCTTTGCATCTTGTGCAGGGTAAGCATGTGAGGCACCTTGCTGATTTTGTGGCCGGCATTGCACTGCAAGTTGTGGACAGCGTCTCAGCTTGCAATGCACATGCTGTCTCACCTGTTCCAACCATTTGACGAGACCATGATGCTGTTTGCTGCAGGTCTGGTCATCTGTCCCGGGGCAGTGCAAGGGCAAGGCGGCGCATGAGTGGGGCCTTTTGTACAGTGTGGAGGGCCGTGAAGGAGCTGGGAAAGCCCTCAGCCTCCCTGTCCTTCACCTCCCGCAAGACCAGCAGCAGCAGCATGAATCATGACTTCCATGTGCATCATGGAGGAGCAGAGGTGAGGCATACCTTTACCTTACTTGTACTTCCACGTTTGAATGTCCAGGGGATTAACACGGGGCCAACAGACAGAGTGCAACAGATGAAACAGCAACGAATTGTTCAATGTGTTCAAGAATGGAGCACCAAGAAACAGCAGGGGCGATGCTTTATTGCTGCAGGGGTGCTAGTACCGCGACGCTACATGCTCTGATCTGGTCTGATTGTCAGAACATGAATAGCCAGAGACTCTGAGAGCCCATACATGCATTTGGTTCAGCGTGAATGACTGAGTTAGAAGTAGAAAATGTATGCTGGCTGCAAACGACCAGCATACCTTTGTCCAATGCCAATGTAAGCCAAGCGATCAAACAAGACACTTTGCTCAACCTCAACGTCCTCTGATGAGTGACACAACCCGTCCTCCCTTTTATGAGCTACACCCTGTGTAAACATGTTAAACATGGCATCCACATCCAACCCTGCTGAGCAACCTCTAATGAAAAACAACCGACAGAAGACAGGTGCTCAGTGTACATGTACTCAAAGTTGTCTGATAGAGTAGTGTCACTGCTGTAGTGCTCAACTTGCTACTGCTTCCATGTCAAGTTTGCTTACTTACAGACTTGTGCTTTATTGGGGATGGATTCGGCTGCTCATGCCAGATTGGCGTGAGCAGCTGAGTTCATCTTTCATAAAGAACAGGTTGTCAAGCTTTTGCAAACTTCACACCCAAGCAGTCATTGACAAAGTCGAGCTGCAGCATGTTGAGCACTACAGCAGTAACAACACACTTCTATATCACCCCCAAGTCATCACTGCATTTCCCCAGCTGGAAGTGCTTGCTGACATTAGGCATTCAAGGCCCTATTGGCCAATATAACGAGGAAGAATAAACAACAAGGTGTGTGTTTGTTTACTCGCCAGCATCGTCATGCAACGTCAGCTAGCATGGATGGACTGCAACCGTTGATTGTGAGGCCATACTCCTCAACTATATCAATGTTGATGTTAATCAACAGATTGCATGAGCAGCTAAGTATGAGCGATGAGCTTGCATTGCAATCATGGGCAACTGATCAGATGTCTAATATATACTGTACTCATCTGTGGATTTGGTTCAGTTCAACTCACTCATGTCCAGAGAGTCAAACTTCGCTCCACTCCTGACCATAAAGCACACTCGCGCATGATTTTGAGGCTGTTTGATTCCCATCAAAGTGACTTGATTGGTTGGTTGATGGATCAATGGTTGATGTATTCCATCACCCAACTGCGCTGACTGTACTGCTTTCTGTCTATTACCTCTCTGCTGAGCATCTTAGGCAGCAAGAGAGCTCGTTGATGCTGCAGGCTGGTGTGAGCATCACAGCACGCTTGCAGTCCATCATTCCCAACAGGAATGGCAGCCGGGCCTCACAGCATGGGCTGGACATACACCATGGCTTGGGGGGTGGGCGCCCCCCTCACCATGGCCAGAGGGAGGAGTCCCACCACTTCTTTGGGCCCAACCATAGCGACAACACCATTCCCATGCTCATTGACATGGGCTTCCACAAGTGAGACTGCTATGCTGCATCACCCCTTGCAAAATCACAAAACATCTGCAGGGGCGCACGGCAATGGGTTTCATGTTCAATGTACTGATCCAGCAGTACAATGCATCTGCCACATGTGCTGCAATGGTCTGCTACATTCAAGAGTGGAACAGGAAACATCATCTGTGGTGTTCTTGACTTTGTACCCTGTTCGTTGCCTTAGCCCTGGCAGGGTGACCAGTCAAGAGCCTGGCGCTGGCTGCTTTCTGCTGTGAAGTACTGATGGAATGCAGCAACCCCAGCTGTGCAGAACACTTGCACTTAGCCCTGTGTGACTGGTGATTGCTGACTGCATGTGCAAGTGACTGGTGTTGGCTGCTGCATCTTTCATAGAATAATGGGTCACACAGACCTGCAGCTGTAGAGTGCAGTTGTGCCTAGCCTGTGTGACTAGCTGTGTGATTGTGCAAGTGTCTGGTGCTTGTGTAAGACAGGTGGGGCGCAGAGCCGCAAGGCTGTGCAGAATGGTTGTGCCTAGCCTGGTGAGCGCCAGTGCGATTGTGCACCGGCGCTTGCCTTCCAGGGTTGGTGAAGTACAGACAGCAGAGGCTGTGCAGGGCCGCTTTTCTACATCCTGTGTGACAGGCATCATGATCGGTGCTTGCAGCACAGTCTTGATCTGCATGTACCAGAGGCTGTACAGGGCAGTTGAGTCCTGCATGACAAGCATCTTGAAGGGTGCTTGCTGCACAGGATTGATGGGGTGCAGATTCCCGAGGCTGTGCAGACAGGCTGGTACATGCCAGGCATCCAGGTCATGCAGATCCTTGCGCACCCCCTGCAGCAGAGGGCCCGGGTCTTCCCTCGCCTGCCCAGCCATAGCCAAGTGTATCCCGGCTTCTTTGATGCACCTGGCAGCACTTGTGCCCTCACCCCCGAGTGCAAGCGCCAGGACATGCTGCACAAGCAGGCTGTCACCATCGCCTTCTGCTCTGCAGACAAGTAAGGACTGCAAGTTTCTGCAGTGCTGTGAGCAGGGTTTGAGTGCATCCACCTCATGCAGTCTCATTTCTGTTTTTATATCAGGCTTGTAGCATTTCTTGTCAAAAACCTACCGTATTACTAGTATGCACCGAGCCTGAGGATGGCCCTCTGCAAGCCCCTGTACCTTTTCCTGTAACTGCCTTCCCACATCTTCTCTCTATCGGACCTGAATATTCTCTCCTTACACCCTGCCTTATGTCGGTCTTCACAACTCTCTGGGGGTGCTGCTGTAGGTACAAGGACCTCGCTGCAAAGAATGGTGACGTTGGGCAGGTGGCACTCGCTTTGTACTGTGCAACAGTGCGTGCCACCTTGTTTGTGTGCAAAGGGTATGAATGCCAGGAGAAGGAGGGGGTGTTCATGACAGCCTTCCCTGGCCCCATCAAGGCACTGGAATGGGCTGTGACACTGCAAATGGCTCTGCTCAGGTCAGCCTTGCTTCACTACATCATGTCTCAGCAGAGGACTGTAAAAATGTTTTTAGGCTGCAGGGTGAGGCAAAAAGGGTCTGCAGTGTTGTTTTGTTGTTTTGTCTTTAGTTGTGTATAACCTGCTTCAAGACTATTAGGGCATTGGTACACCATAACCCATTCCATGCCCTCTGTGTTTGCCGCTGTTTTGCTTGTTGGGAATTATCTTTGCTATGTCAATGTTCTGTGTATGCTGCTGCTGCTGCTTCTGTACACTGCTGCTGCACAATGCTGCTACTGCTGCACAGCATCGCTTACATGCATGCAATTGCAGGGTGGCATGGCCGGCAGTGATGAAGGGCTGGGAGCAGTGGCGCGACGTGTACAGCGCTGAAGGCCAGCTGCTCTTTGCAGGCTTGCGTGCCAAAGTCAGCGTGTTCCATGGACAGATGACGCGCATTGTGCCTCACACTACCACAGGTCACCTTCTTTTACACTGCAGCTTGCAAAGCCTCCAGGCATGGCATCAGTGACTGCTGGCATGAAGCAGTTGTGAACATTCTGTTGACTCTGCTCCGACCAGAGCTCCCAAAACAGTGCAGGCCAGCAGTAGTGTATGTGTTCCTTCTAGGACAAAAAGTTGCAGCAAAATAACAGTGTCTCTTGTCAAAAAGGGTGGCTTTTACATGTCACAACTGCAACCTGTGACATGCTTGTCATGACAGCCTGGTTGCCAGAGTGTTATCAGCAGTGTGCTATCATGCACATTGGCACTCCTTGTGCATTGCTAAGGGGATCTGTTTGCACAGCTGATAAATTGTGTTCAGGACGTGCTGACTACTTTGGGTTGGCAGTGAATAGAGCAGCCCGCTTTCTAGGGGCAGCTTGTGGGGGCCAGGTCCTGGCAGAGAGGGGCCTTGTAGAGGAAGTTGTCCAGTATTGGCACTCACTTGTGTACAAGTAGGCTTTGCCTGCTACCTTACGCACACATACTCATACTCTCTTGTTCCGCAAGTATGGTTGTGTGTCCTTCCATCAGTGCATTCATGTTTTGGTCTCACTCAATACAAGAACAACTATGCCTCTTGCCGTCAGTGGAAGACATTGCTAGCATCAATTTCTATCTGTCAATGTGATCAACATTGACATGACATTGAAATGGATGGTCACCGCTGTGGCCAGACCTGGAACTTGTCAAAATTTGCCTGCATGCTGTCAGACTTTGACACAATGATTGCTGTTGTCTGCACTGCTGTGTCCTATACCACTGTGTAGGGCTGCAAAGCTGTTGTACCCAGATTGTCATTGATTGGCAAGCTGTGCATGCGCATTCTTGCATGCTGTGTCTTACTCAAGCCATTCATAGCACCTTTGTCACAGAGTATGTTACCTAGGACCACTCTGTTGGCTGGTCAGCACTTTTGCTGGCCATCGTGCAAACACAAATGCATGTGGCATATTTTGGCATTCAGTAGTCAAGGCTACTGCTACTTCACAAAAGTAGCTTGTCACACATCGCCTAAAACCATGCTATGCTGCCACCACCATTACAGCTTCTGCTTGCTACTGCTGAGTTTAAAGCCGTGCTTTGGTTCACATGTCACGCTACCACACAGGCATCTGCTGCTCAAGCACCCCATGTCACACCCTGTGTGTAAACCCTTCAAGACATGATGTGCATAGCTATCATGCCTTGATGCCAATGCTGTTTGCGGCTCCATGCATGTAATGCTCGCAAACCACTAACGGGCTTCACTGGACCACCAAAGAATAAATCACTTCTATGCAGCAAAAAGCAATTATACCTTTTCCACCTTTTCCACTACACAGAAATGATGCGCAGATATTGAGCAGGGAAGCAGCTTTTGTGTGTACCCTGCAGGCGTACTATGATGGCGTTTTCGTCAGGTGGCAGCCAGCCGCCAAGCCCCTTCCTGCCAGGATCCCTCATCAGCGCCCGCCTGGGCTTCCACAACCGAAGAGCCTCAGACCCCTTCAGTGGTTCTGGCTCAAGGTCTAGCAGCAGCTCGCACACTGTTCCAGGCAGAAACGCAGAGTCTCAGAGCCTGGCAGGCATGATGGCTGCAAAATCCAACGTGGGGGGTGTGAAATCCTCAGCTGATTTGACAACGGGAGCAGCGTTGTCGTCTGCCAGTGCGCTTGGCTACTTGCGCACGGCCTCCCTGCCTCACGTGCCCACGCAGCAGCCAGCATTGGTCCCCGGCTTGTCCCAGCACACAGAGACACCAGCAATGGCAAATCCACGTGAGTCCACACAATGGCTTGCATTGGCTCGCACTGGGGCAGGCTGTGGTGGCTCTCCAGGATTTGGGTTGCATTGTGTGTCAGCGACATGGAAGCTTTTGGCAAATGCATGGTGTGGTCGTGCAACGTGTTGCCTTGGGCTGGGCTGGGCATATTCAGCGGACTGAATTGCATAATGGGTCAACAACATGAATGCATTCAGCACACACAACTGCTGGGTGTGCTGGGCAGCTGGCCGCTCGCTGCTCGCCAAAACCTTCCTGTTTTGCCATGCTTTGTTTGGATCATCTTGTATGAAAGTGCCAAGGTGTTTGCAGGCAGCAAGGGGCTGAACAGGAAGACTGTATCCTTTGTGATGAAAGATCCTGACGATCAACAACGCCTAGTCAGGGAACTGAAGCAGCCAATGCCTCCAGCGCAGCCTCGAGCAGAGCGCGGCTTCATCCGAAATCATTTCCCTCACTTGCGCCTGAGCTCCCAAGGCGACAAGAAGCAGCGCCAGAACTCAAGTCCTAGCCAGGTCGCTCCTGAAGAAGAGAGCTTCAATCTTATGCAGCAGACTAGCTCCTTTGCGTCAGGGGACGATGATTCAATGGGCGATTCCCTCTCTACAGTCTTGCTGGCTAACTCTCAGCCTCTTGGTCAGAGGCTGGGCAGCTTGGACAGGCCGCCAGCCTTGCAGAAGACCAGCTTGGGAATCCTGAGCAGCCATGCCAGCAAAGCCCTGTTAGACAATGGTGGTGGTGGCAGCATGAGCTCAGGCGCATCAGGTAATGCACACTCTATCTTGATACATTGAGACATGTGAGTTTACTTGTTCTTCGTCCGCATGTTGTTTGACGTGATTGAAGCTGGAGACTCGTTATTGCACAGTGGAGTTACAGCACTTTGTTGCAGATGGGGACATTGAGGCGCTGCTTGACTTTGATCAGCAGGACCTGCTTCCCATGATCAAAGCGGAGGATGGCAGCATACTGCTTCCCAGGGGCCCTCGATGGCCACAGCCGCGCCGGCGCAGCAGCCTCATCAACAATCCACTTGCCATGAAGCTTGCAGACTCACTCGTCCACAAGTCAGAGCACGCCACAAGGGCAGAGCAGTACTCCCCGCCTATGGCGGCGTACGGCAGCGCCCTTGTGTCGGAGCTGCGGCAGGACGATGAGTCGTTCTTCTCCGACAAAACGGAAACGGAAGCGGCAGCGCCGACTCTAGCTGCCGCTCTGGGGGCCAGGCGCAGTTCTTTGCTGATGTCTAGTCTCTGCAACCCCTCTGTGGTGGCATGTGATAGCATCACCTCGATGCGGCATCGAAGGCCTGTGAGCCGGCATGTCAGCCACATCGGCTACAGCCAGCCCGGCAAGGTGCTCAGCCGCCTGCGGCGCAGCAGCAATGGAGACGACGAGATGTTTCCTGTCAAGATGCGCAGGCGCAGTGATGAAACAAGCATGTCGCTGTCAGGTACCCATCTCGTATTTTTGTCACTGATAGCCCAATCGCAATGATCGTGGTAATCTTTGGTATGCTCTTACCGAGAGATCTATTGAATAACACACTGGTCACCCATGGGGCACAATCAGGCCTAAAGCGCATGTGTGTGATTGCGAGCTTACACCTCAGCTGCCCTGCACATGCCTGCCGTACTAAACATGCTGGAAACTGCCCTTCACATGCCTGTCATGACTGCTAACATGCTATGCAAGCAGTGTGAGGGACCGTCCTGCTGGCTCATAAGTCACTTTGCAATGTGCAGCCCTATGTTTCTCGTGCACCCTGTTCCCTGCTCTCCCTTGCAATGATGCCAGCTCACAGTTGGTGCGTGCACCCTCAAGCTCAGCTGTTCTTGTTAGACCTTCCCGCATGGAGATGCATGTCCAACCTTGCTGGCTACCCAAAGCTGATGACTTTTTTCTTATTCACACAATAAAGAAACAAGCTCAACTGTACATGCAATCTGAATATGCGCAGGTGCAGAGCCCATGTGCTTCTCGCGCCAATCATCTGGGGTGATGGGCAACCCAGACCTGCAGCTTCGCACTGACTCCCTAGGGCTGACCCCCCTGCTGGCGCCCCTCTCCCTATTGGCCCCTGTCAAGTTCGCGCCTCAGCCTCAGCACATGCTGCAGTCCAGGAAACTGCCCAGCTCTGGAGGCTCTGGCGAGGGCCTGCCTGCCATGGCAGTTGAGGTGGCTGCCTTTGATTGCAGCAGCAGTAATGATGGCAGTAGTAGTAGCATGACTGGTCGACATGACAGCAAGCTTTTAGGTAGGAGCACTTTCTATTCACATGGATGACATGATATTTGTGTGTTGGGAGATACTCCTGGCATCCTGGGTAGTATGGCTGGAGCACATGCAGCTACCTTTGAGCAGAAGGAGCACAGCAGCAAGTAGGGTCCGGTATGGCATGCTACCCTATTCTGTGCTATGTTGTGGTTTGGGTTAGGGTATGGTACGGTACAATGTAGTGTGGTACAATACAATACGGTATGATACAGATCAGCAGGGCAGAATAGGGTGGGTGCGGTTGATATTGGCAAGGTAAGGGTGTGATGAGAACTGGTGTGGTGTGGTGTGGTGTGGTGTGTTGTGGTGAGACATGGTGGCTGCTGGGCATGCAGGCTTGGTGCGACCCATGGAGCGCCCCCCGGGCAGTTCAGGATCACACCATTTCTCCAGGGAACAGGAGGCCTGCTCGCCTGAGGTCAAGAAGAACAGATGGGCTGCAGCTGGCCAGGCTGTGATGAATCCCACCCTGCAGAAGGAGCAAAGCTTCCCTAACAGCTTGGGCAGAAGCCACTTCCCTAGGTGACCAGCCAACATGCCTGTCACTGCTTGACAGCTGCAATGAAGCGTGCTGTCAGCTATGCTTGCTCAGTGCACACATGTGATGAGATCTTGGCCTCTTGTGCTGCTGTAACAGCAGTCCATGCAGACTGTATATAGGCCTTGTGCATGTGTCCATCTGGAGGCATGCATGAGCTTGTCAAGCCAGCATCCTACTGGGTGAGAGTGGCATAGCAAAGTTGAGTGTCATCATAGCACAATGGACTGTCAACACTGTCAGCCTTATGGGACATCCAACATTGCAGCTGTACGTTCAAGGGTCCCTTGCCCTGGCTGTAAGAGCAATGCTGCTGATGATGCTGCAGGCGGCCTGTGACAGTGGATGTTTACAGCATCGGCATGTTCAAGTTCAAGGGGGTGATGGGCATGTACAATGTGGTTCAGATCATGCCAGCACTGCTAGCCGACCGCAATGAACACATTCCAGCTTCCCTGCCCCGAGGCAAAGCCACCTGTGTGACTAGAGATATTGAGAAGCTGAGCACAGTCACAGTGTATCTACCTGACTATGAGCAACCGCAACTACACGCCGGGCACAACAAATCTCATGCTGACACTGTTCAGACACCTGTTGGCTCGATGACTAATTCACCAGCCGCCAGCCTGCTTGTTCCCATAGGTATTGCATAGGATGCACCAAAGCTCTGACAGGTGGTCATGGGCAATTTATTATACAGGATAGATCTTAGTGAGGTCTTTTGGGCCTGCGTCCTGATGTATGATGGGAGTTTTTGTGGTAGTTTCAAAGATTGCAGGGTGTGCAACAGCAGCAGTGAGGCTTTCTAGCCATCACATGCATGCTTTTGCCAAGACTAGTGCTTGCGCTCACAATTTCAGGCAGCCGATTTTTTTTCCTTTTGCATTTGGGCCTCTGCAACTGAGTGTTTGGTTTTGTTTTGGTATTTAAGACTTGACTGCATCTTTTTGACTTTTCGGGATTTGTGCTGGCGTCAACCAAGTCTGTTGCACAGACTCATGTCACCTGCTTTCCATGCGATGTGCACATGGTTGTATATCAGGTGTGGTTAGCTCACTTTAAGGGTTGGGATTGACAGGTGTTTGTGACACAGCTATTGCCTAGTAAAGGTATGACACCTAGTTGGATGTGGCACGCAAGTATGTCCTGTGCATCCGCACCAGGGTAGAGCTGGGTGGAGGTGTGTGTAGTTACAATGTGCTTGGCAGTAGAAAAGTGTGCTAGCCTGTGAGAAGTTGATGTTTTGGCCTGACAAGCAGTTCTCTTGTCAGTGTGAATAGAAGCTCAGGAGTGGCAGTCACAAGCATGAAGCTAAGCATAGTTGAGCTTAGCATTCTGGCACACGGCATTTCCACTTGTGGAAGGTTCACTGCCAAACCGGTAGCTGACTAACGACTGTAACTTATGGGTACCAGCTAGTACATTTTATGTCTCTCAGATGTGCACAAGACACATGCAACTTCGTGGGCTGACTACCATGGTGATACGTACTTGACTGCATATGTGATCCTACGTCACAAATTGCTGATTCGGCATTTCAGCAATTACCTTGTACAGCAACTTATTTTCATGGTGTCAGAAAATCCTGCAAAGCTAAGCACCACGTGTTGCCACCATCAAGGCATAATGTTGATGATGATAGCCTGCACTGTACAAGTCTGCCAAGCAAGCAGCTGGTTTACTGCAGGGTGCCGGCAACTATGTCAAACAAGGGAAGTGTTGAATGCTCTGACAACAAATAACTTGCAAACACTCTGTGAATTAACACATCATCATACACCGCTTGCTGCTGCAGGTTCAAAGTACAGTGATGACAAAATTGGCGCTGAATAGCGCTATTAATAAAGCATAAATGTCAGGGCACACACATGTCTCTATGAGGACAGACTGATGTACAACACCTGTCTTAGCCGGTTGTCCTGATGATACATGTAACTAGTCAGTAGCCGATCTGTTGATTGACCATTGATAGGGAAACTTGTGTACACACACACTCTACATCATCTCAAAAATGCGTCGTATCTACCTACCCATGACAGACTGTGCCATGTGTTGCAAATGCTGTGCCACATTAGCAGCTGCTCGTGCACTTTCAGGCTCGTTGAAAAAGTAACACAGCTCTGTGACAAGGGCCGGCCTTGCAGCTGGTGGGGCTTGCTGCTGGTCCATCACCCAAAATACCACGAGCAGCATGTTGTGTGCACACTGCTTGACCACTTCCACTTGATGCTGAGGAGGCTCAGAAGCATGCACTATGGCTATTGCATGCAGCAGAAGCTTTGCTGCATCTGCAATAATGTTACTAGCTTGCTGCACAGCGTGTGCATCTGCGGGGTGCTGCTGCAGCTGGACTTGGCAGCGATTCAGGTGCTCGGCAGCACACTTGCCAAAAATCTGAAGCAGTCCTGCAAACACAACCCCAGCCGGTTGGCTCATGCCTGGTATAAGATAAAACTACTATGCTGCAGTCTGTGCAGTGGTAGCCATTACAACATGCATTGTGTGATTGTGGCCAAACAGCGGATTACAACATGTCGACACAAGCACCAGGTAATCCAGTTCAGGAAGTGCCATACCTTGTGCTGACTGTAGCATGTCCAAGCCATTCCCTGAAGGATGGCGCTCAAGGCTGTCATTCAAGCTGCCGTTGTCTGCCTGATGAGCAGACCACGGCGTTGGCGCCTGCAGTGACTGCACTGACCCTGACCAGCTTCTGCCGCTCTGCTGGTGAGGGATGTGAGTACTGGCAACACTGCCTGCATGACTGCCTGGCCCAGGGAAAGATGGTGACATGGCGCCCTGCCGAGCGCTGTGCTGCTGCCAAATGTTTGCGGGGGTTGTTTGGCTGCTTAAAAGGCCAGAGGCTGCCTGTACCTGACTCAGCAGGCCTGTGTGACTGGCGGACTGTCTGGCATGGCGCAAAAGGGCGCCAGTGAAGACAGGGTCCAGCGATGGGGAGGCTTGTGTAGTCAAGCTGTTGCTCAGCGACAGTGGCGACTTGTTCTGCCCCAGAACGCCAGCAGCTCCTGACGGCTGCACACACACCAATACAGTTGTGAGACCCTCAGCGTGACCAGCACAATGTTTCTGAAGTTGCTGTCAGCAGGCCTTGCGGTACAGCGCCAGCCAATGCAAAACTGAATTCCGTGTCAAGACCCTTCGTGACGGGAGCACGGAAGACTGTAGAACTTCAACCTACTAAATTATTTCCAGAATCTTAGTCCTACTTGTGTGAAGCCCAGACATGAGTGAGACTTGCTGTGCTGCACAAGGTAGCATTGCTAACTGCAGCATGCACAACTTGTGCAATACACCGCACCAAGTTCAGAATCAACACAGCTGCGGGGCTGCTGCTGCAGCGCCTATATGGCGCCAAGCATGTGCAAGTGGTAGGAGCATGCCCTGACCTGAGCGTTGTGGGGGGAGGGTCCAATGGGGGTCTGGCGGCCCTTTGGGGGGAAGCTGGCCAACCTGGGCAGCTGCTGGTGCTGCTGCAGGGCAGTTGAAGCCAGCTTGAGGAGGCGCTGAGCTTCCTCCCTGCCCTTCTGCAGGGCAAGACGGGCTTCCAGCCCTGTCACTGCCCCAGACTTCACATGTGCCACTGCATGCACCAAGCAAAGCTTCCAGCGCCTGATGATGCTAAAAAGACAGGAAGGATGCATCATGAGTGTCCCTTCACAAGCCACTGAACAGGCATGCAAAGCCCAATCATTGCAATCTGGACTCAAGCTCCACAGATCCGATTGGCTTGTCATAACGTTACAAAATGCTGCAATAACCAAGAGAGGATGATCTGAACATTTTGAATTGGATGACTAGTCTTGATCCAGGTGTCACTTGCGCTGCCAAACTGAACTATATATCCATCCACGCTGTAAGTAACCAAAGCTTGAGATGTCACCTTTGTCAGATTTGGCGGGAAGCGGCAGCATGAGCAGCACAGAGGAGACATTGGAAGCCAGGTCAGCAACAAGGGAGAGGGAGGTGGGGCGCTCCCGGGCCTTCACAGCCGCCGCCAAGCGAGAGTGGCAGCGTGACAGCTCAGCGTTGCTGTGCAGGGTGCCAGACATGTCCTTCTTCATGACTGCCAACATGTCAGCCACATCCCAGGGGGGCGGTACCAAGATTGCCTACAACACGCATTTGCATCATATGTACTGTAGTAAGCATACCTATTGTGTTATGTTGTGTTGGCACAGTCCAATACAGCAAGTCAAGTTGCCCTGTGTGATTATCTCACCAGGAGGTACAGTTCATCAAGGCAGATGGGGTTGCAGTTTCAATACAGCACTCTTGAAATGCTCGTCAAATGATGCAGGGCTAGGCTTACATGACTACACAGCATGTGACAACAGCTCACCTGCCAATGCTTTACGCCTGGGGGTCTACACGGCTTAGCTGTGCACCACTGCGACACGCACCGCTCACTGGCATACAGACAACAGCATGCAACACATGGAAAGAATGTACACACACAGAGAACACTCCGCAGGACAGTGTGTGGCATGTAGGGAGGCAACCTGTTCCCAGAAGTCACCCATGCCGGATTGGAGCTCCCATTGCATGAAGGGCTGTAGCCCTTCCACCAGCAGCCCCCACACCTTCTCACTCAGCTCCTGTGCACTGTCCACACCGCTGCTGGTACTGGTGAGTGAGCCAAGGGCACAACCACTGCCTTCTGTGTGAAGGCCCTGCCCTGCCAATGCCCTGTGGTCTCCCAAGCTTGTGCTTGAGGTGAGCCTCCTGTCATTGGAGGATGGGCTTGGAAGGAGGTTGCCTGCAACCCTCAGTGTTTGACCGCTTTGCATGAAGTGCTCCTGCTGCCACAGACAAGCTGTAGCCGTGCAGCTGGTGAGGGATGTGCTATTCAAGATGCACCAGACTGCAATGCTGCAAGTACATGTGATTGACTGTGCCAATGGATGTCAGTCATGGGAAGCCATTCAAGGTGGAATCCCATGTGCAGCGTCATTGTCTTGGTGTGGGCCACCATTTCCACTGTGCTTGAGTTCAGAGGAAGTGCAATACATGTACACTTGATCAGGCACCAAGTTTGACATGAACTCATGCAATCATGTCAAGTGATGAGGGTTACCCAGGAATCCTCCCTGCTGATGCTGCATGCTACTGTCCAACCCAGCAAAGCCATGCTGCAGCCCTAGGTCAAGCTGTGGCCCCAGCCCTAGGCCTAGGCCTGTGTCTGACTGCTGCTGTCGCTGCTGGCCTGTAGCGGCATCATTTGGTTGCAGGTGCGACGGGGTGCTGAAGGGAGCCCTGGGATAGCCATGGGACCCAGTCACCAAGCTGGGGGGCAACATAGGAGCCCCTTGCAATTTGAAAGAGCCTACAGCTGTGTCCTCCAGCTGCTGCGGCAGTTGCCGCTGCAGCTGCTGGTGATGCTGCTGTTGTTGCTGGTGTTGCTCTTGCTGCTGCAGATGAGGGCTTGCTTGCCGTGCCTGCTGCTGATGGACTGATGCAGATGGCTGTTCAGAATTTTGCAATTTGTCTAGCTGGGTAAGTCTGTCGGCAGGATGTACAAATTCATGACTGCTGCTGGTGACAAGCTGGGCATGCTGAGCGTGCTTGCTAGGCACAGGCACGCCTGGTGACTGACCAAGGGCTGCTGGGGAGTGCCCTGGTGTGACACTGCCCTGTGAGGCGTTGGGAGACAAGTCAGAGAGGGGGTGGGGGGCCTTGAAAGGGGAAGCATCCCGGGTGGGGGTGTGCTTGACTGGGCTAGTTTCAGATGAGATGGCCAGCAGGCGCTTGTGCAGGTGGGGCTGTGCTGCTGGGAAGTGGGCCGGAGGCACAGCCTTGAGGCCATTGGCTTGCGCTTTAAGGCACATGTTGTTGTCCTTGGTCAGCAAGACTGCGCCGGACTTGCTGGCTTCCAAGTCCCCCTGCATTGCATGCAACTGCCTGTGGTCCACACGTAGGCCATGGGATGCTCTTTGGAGGCTTAACTTCGTGACCCTTCTGTTGGAGGTGGTTTGTTGTGCCGATTGCTAGCCTGTGAATGCTAGCATGTGAAATTTAAGCCGGACAAAGGGGTGCTAGCAGCAAAAACCTTGATGTATTGTGCTGGTTGATGAGCCTGCTCTGAACTGGACTGCAAGCCACAGTGCATGCAAGGATGCTTTGCTATGTGTGAAGGCAACAAAGCACTGCTGCAGCAAGTTGCACGGATGTCAGCAGACACACAGAGCTGTAGAACTGGTGTTGCATGAGTTCAATGATGCTGGACAGTACTGCTGAAGAGACAGAAAGGAGCCATCAAGTCACAGCCAGGTTAGAGGGGGAAACCAAACCTGCAGGTGAGCTTCACGAACACGCCTCTGCACATACATGCCACAGTGAATGATGCTATCATCATTCAGGGCTTTTTTCCCTTTGGCACCAAACTCTTTGTTGGCCTGCAACCCAACAACCCAGCATATTGCCTTGCTTACAGTGATGCTAGCAGACTACAAAGCAGACGTCTTGTCAACACGTCATGAGTACACAGCACAAATTTGGAAGGTTCCCTGTGCCAGAAAGCCTGTTTGCCATTCCAATATTTTAATCTGTGCTGCAGATGCCAGCATCATTACGGGCGGTGGCAGCATTGGTAGCTCACAACCACAGAACAGAAAGATGATCCAATTAGCCAATAGGCTGTGGGGCACAATTGACACGTGAGTGCTGTGATGCACGTTTGCCAGCCAGCTGCTAGCCGACCCCCGTGGCGTGTAGTCACAGTAGGCTGGAATTAGCGCGAATCATATTTGGCAGGCTGAGAGCAACATGGTGGAAAGGAGAGAATGGGAAGGCAAACCTTGAGGGCGTCAGTTTCTGACTGGTACTGCAGGCAGCGGTCCTTGCTGAGCATGCTGGCTAAGCCCTTGATGGCTCTGCGCGCCAAAGGAGCAACATCTTTCTTCCCCCCTGTACACAACATCCCACAGTGCTTGCTTGCTCACTCTGAGACAGACAAGCCATGCTGTCAGTCTTGTATACTGACAATGGCTTCTGCTGCTTGCAACTGCAAGTATGACAGCGCCTCACAGCTTGTATTGTAATCAACAACAGATGGTTACAAAACCTTTGCTTGAAGGGCACATCTTGGGTTTCAGGCGTTTGTTAACATCTACAATACAAGCTGGATGGTGGTGTCCTGCACACCATGGGCTGGAAAGCAATACAAGTACACTTCTTCAACATCTTGGGGCTGGCTGTCAATGTCATGGGAGCACCATCCAAGCAGTGTGGCACAGCTACAGCTTCATTCACCATGTCAAGCAAGCAAGCATTACTCAGTAGTCTCTGCCGGACACCCGAAAGCTACATAACACATGGTGACACACCATCAGACTACCAGCAATGTAGTGCAGCAAGAAGCAGGCGCAGATACCTTGTATCCTGAGCACACTGCGCTCTTCCTTGAGCTTGTCCAGCTCCACCAGCACAGCCCAGGGAACCACCAGCACCAGCTGGACTGCAGGGGCAGGGCTGCTGGCCTGATCGGGGCTTACTGCCCCATCCTGTTTTAGGTTGCGATGCAGCGCCTGGATGAAGGACCAGTGCGACAGCAGCACACTTGTGTCCAAGACCACATACAGCCGCACAGTGCCTGCAAACCGGTTTGCTTTGTTGATTTGCTCACAAAGTCACGCTCACATTTGCACACACTCAAATCGTGGTCACAGTCATGCTTGCGGCCACTGTTGTTGACGAAAGAGTCACGTTAAACGGTATGTGTTCATGCATTGGCAGCAGGGCATTGCACAAGCAGGTAGGTATGAAGCCCTGCATTAGTGTCAGGCAAGCCATGGCTTTGACGCACAGCCACATTGATTATGCAAGTTGCAGCGGGGGCGCACACCTGGCTTGGTGATGGCAAAGTCCATGGGTGATGGCTCTTGCTCTGCTGTAGCCTGCAACACAGTATGTGCTATGGGAAGAGGGGAGGGTTTTCAAACAGATATCATGGTGAGAGCCAGAGACTATGACTGCCATTGACATCTCTACTTAGAATACATACTCATATGTATGTCGCCCAAGAAACAACTGCATCAGAGCAGTTGTTGCACAAGCAGGCGCATGTAGAAGGCGTAAATATGACTCCTTTGTTAGGCACATTGTGAGACAAGACAGCAATGCCGGTATGACAATCGTATGGAGCATCTTAGCCTCTGACAACAATGCAGATGCTTCACCTGGTGTCCGAACAGGAGCATGGAAATGCTGGAAGAACCTCCCACACTTTCCCATTCATTGCTGGCATGGCGGGCAGCCTGCAGGGACGCCACCAGCTGCTCTACATCTTCTTCTGCCATCACCACATCTCCGTCTTTGTCTTCATACTCATCAGCTGCGTCTCTGATGGCCGGCTGCTGATCTGACTGCTGCACTTGTCCTGCGCTACACACAGGTGTCAACAACACCCAGCTGTCAACAGCATTGAAACAGCCTTCAATTGTCATGGGCATTGACCTACAGCAAACTTTTGATGCAGAATTGCTCTGTGCAGAATCCAAGGCGAGCCTGAGCCCTGAGCGCTGGCATGGACTTGAGCATGAGGCAGCTGTGCGCAAGCTTGCAACCTCAGGATGTGTGGTCATAGTGTGATTAGTGTGGAGGGTGTGCAAGGCAGTGTGGCAGACTGACCTTGTGCTAGCAGCTGGCAGCACTGCACTGCCAAAGGCAGAGTGAGGAAGCAGCTGGACGGCAAATGCATGCAGGGTTTGTCAGGAGCAAACATGTCAAGAGGCAGGCCTGTGAGCTGACTCGTGGAGAGCACCTCCTGCTGGTCCTGCACTCAGCATTCAATCTGGTTTGAGCGCAACTGTGCAGTTGCTCTTGCAGAAAGCCAACAAGTATAGCCTTGAGTATACTCGGTTGGCATGCACATGTGGTCCTGTCATGTGGTTGGCTCACCTTATGTGTGAACTGCCAAGCTGGCTGTGTAAAGTTGCCTGTGCTCAAGTCATTGTTCTGTGAGTATGTGGCTGACGCATGGTGCAGCACTTGCAGTACAGCACTGCAGCACTCTGCAGCAGATCCCTGCAAGGTGATGTCAGTGATTTTGTGGTTGCCCTCTGGCTTCTCCACCTGCAAAGCATGCATGTTTCAAATGAAGGCACTGCAGAAACAAATACAGAGACCGGAGAATCACTCATACCTGCACCACTGCCCCAGCTAGCCTCCTTTCACAATGCATAGTCCCAAACAGGATTTCACCCTTCACACAACAGACCATAAGGCATGACTGCTTCTTGACAGGCACCGCCGCAGGCAGCAAAGGCTTACCACTCCATGAGTCAGGCGCAAAGGGGTCAAGTTGGGCTGCATCGGGCGAAGGCCACACAAGTCACGTCAAGACACGTATCGCTGGCCTTGTAAAGTGAAGTCGCTACATTGCGCGGCCGGCGAAATAACGGCAAACGTTGTCATCCGGCTGTGCAGTGACTTTAAAACTGCAGTGAGATCGTTCCCCCAAGCGTTTGGCATGGCGCTCAGTGCGCAAACGTCAATCCCAACCAGTGCCTCACTCGTTGACAGTTTGACCTCGGCCGCGCATCGCGACGATGTCGAAAGCTTCGGAAAGAGTTACGGCGATAAACTGTGACTAAAGATCTGACGTTGACTATTTAGCTATAGTACAACCCCGGTCACCTGCACAGATCGTTGTTTAACAGACTCAAAAGTGTATTTTCTACCAGAACGTCAACGGCATGCGAGCCTACCCACGGAAAAACAAAGCTCAAAGTTACGTTCCACCACATGCCATGGGACGGGATGGCATTTCGCAACCAGCGCGGACCCTGGAAGACATAGAGTATTCCACTCTGTACTTGGAGGTACTTTTGTTCATAATCGTTTGGTATAACTCTTTCCTGCGGGATTTGCTGTTTTGCTGTGGCAGATTGGGTTTGACAGCCCAGGTATGCATGTGTCTTTCGACAACTGTCCAGCCCAGCTTGCAAACAGCACCGCAAAGCTAGACACAAGCACTACACAAAGTGACTCCCAACAGGTGACGTGCTCTGTAGTTGCAGTTGACTAGCTTACCTTGGGACTTGGCGTTCACTTGGCCATGCAGTGGGTGTGCTTGTGGTCAGAAGATGCTTGTTGAGTCAGGTATGCAGATCTCACGAGTTCTTAAGCTGCAGTATGGCGTGGCAGGTGCTGCTACTGCCTGACGCATCCAGTGACGAGGCTGCTGAGGAGCTACTGAAGTGGTTCAAGGAGGGTGCATGCAACACACCTGAACCACTCCCACAAGGCAGTAGGTATGAATGCTTTTGACGTGAGTGTTGCATCCTGATCACAGCTGCTGTAGCGACATTGCTGTCCTTGCAGGCCTTGCCTGAGGCTGCCAAGCCACATCAGTAAAGAGCAGCGGGCACGCTGGCACAAATTGGCCCAGCAGCATGGCCTTACGTCCCAGAGCCAGGTAATCTCTGGATGGCCAGCAAACCAATTTTGTGCTTGTGTAGCATGCACACCAGTCACAATTTGCTTATAACAATAGCTTTTTACTAAAAATAAGACTCCGGTCACCTTTTTGTTAGTTCATGCTGTCAATAGCATGCGGGACAATATCTCTGCATAGGTAGTAGGAGCGCCTCAATGTTCTGCCCAAACAGGGGACTGGCACCAAACGCCAGCTGCACATCATGTGGCCAACAGCAGCAAACACCAACTCAGGCTTGTCCAAGCGTGCAAAGCAAATTTGGACTTGGTGCCAAGCAGAAGGGGGCCACATGTGGAGCATCAGCCAAGGAGAGGTGCAAAGTATGCTTCAAGAGGGCGGCTGCATATCACCAAACATACAACAGATGATTGACAAAAGGTGTGACTGTCCTGAGGAAGCAACGTTGTGTGACTGTCCTGAGGAAGCAACAAAGTGCAGTCTGCTGCTGTCTTGCTTCCAAGCGTGGTGGCAAGTAGTGCTGATACCCTGCCACCCGCAAACGCTAGGCTGCTGCTTGTATTTGGTCAGCAGACTGCCATGTTGCAACACACCATGAACACAGTCAACCTATGCTGCCATTTACCTGCAGATGGTACGGCCAGACAAGAGTAAAGCCTAGTAGATGTCAGTGTGATTGTGCTTACAGGGAGCGCGGCATGCAGCTGGCACAGGTATTACAGAGCAAAGACACTGATGCTGCTTCACAGATGCTGACAGCCGAGCCTTCACTGGCTTGGATTCGGGATGATGAGTCTGGTGGCTACCCTCTGCACATAGCTGTATGGCATGTGCGTGCACGTGTACTTCTCCTTGGCACTCCATCATATATTCTGCACATAAAGATCCTTTAAATGGCTGTACATACAGCCCCCTACTGGCATGGTGCAAGCATACAGCCAGCTTCAGGGGCATCCTTGGTAGCGCATTCCCTTTCTGCACGCACCCTGTCAAGATACCATTGTGACATGCTTTGGGTCTTGAAGTATGCACATGTGGCATGTCATTCATGCTAAGCAAGGTGCTAATCTCACCGTTTTTTTGCATGCAGAACTTGCAGCCAGTAATCTCACAGTTGTTGACACAGTCGAACACAACTGAGCAGCGCGATGGCAGAAGAGACACAGCCCTCATGCTGGCACGCAAGCGGGGCCTTGAGCAGGTTGTGGATATGCTCCTGGCAGCCGGTGCAACTGACCTGCCCAGCACAAATTCAGTGGCTGGATGCAGAGGCTGGGCTCCAGGTAGATATGACTTACACAGGACTCCTTGCCCAAGTGTGTGTCTGTCAAAGGCAGGTTGTTGGGGTCACTGTGACTGCTGCAGATGCAAGACAAAAGCCCAAAGTGATTGCAGGTTTGGCAACACATTGCAGTGCAGTGAGACAAAGGTTGCGTGCATCAAAGACTGAGTTTGGGTATGTAGCAGCCTGTGTTCACTACTTGTTTCCGCTGCCCAAAATTTATTGGACACTTCCAGTGGCAGCCAAATTAGTTGCAGCAAGTTGCTACTGTGGGCAATGGTGAGTCTTGCCTGGCGCCCTGTGACCTGACGCTTATCTTTTCTACATGCAGGGCAGAGGATGCCCTACAACTCTAGAGGACACACTGCCAGCAGCAACTCTACACAACCTAAACTCACTGGTGTACCCCATGGGCTTTCCCATCCAATACAGCGGCCTCCTGGGCTTTTCAATCCAGTGCAGCGGCCTCCTGGGTTACATGATGTCGACAGTCATACATCTGACAAGTGGGACCGTCCTCCTGGATTTGGTAGTTCTACATAAATTTATAGCGCCAGCTGGCTGCAGTGGTGGCGCTTTCTCCTGAACGTTGTCCCTACTTGCGCTCAACACTCAACAACTTCGCTCAGGCCATACTACCTTATCTGCTATAAGAAAGCGACATCTGCTTAAGTTATATGTAGTGAGTCTCTACTGTACTAGTCAATGCATTGGACTCGTTTCTTCACATTCAGTGTCCACATCATATTAGTCAGCTCAGCTCTGCAATCATTACGATGCAACCTGGTTGACAAACCTGTAGATCACTTTGACTTTGACATCAACCACCACTTGTAACACACTTTACACAGCTGGCCCTCTGTGCACTAAGCGCCGATTGCGGCAATGGCAATGCTTTTTAAGAGACCAGCAAAAATTTCGAGGGCGGTCAACGTGGCTAGCTGCGGCTGAGACCAGTGTATGCGCTTGAATTGTGTCAGCTTGTCAAGATACTCTTGCGCATGGACGTAACAGATGTCGAAGACACAGCGTGCGAGCAGGACGCGCTGGCGGACCTGGTGGATTTTGAAGCAACACCTGAGGAAGTACTAAGCCGCATAGAGAACTGCATCTCAGGTTTTTTGGAGGAGCTTTCGTGTGGCAGGCTTCAAAGCATACAGACGGTGAGCGGAAGAGTGTCCAAGCCACATCTCATCAAGTTGAGTCTGACTAGGGCTAGTCTAAGAGCAAAGCATGCAACCTTGTTTGCAGGTCTCTCGAGAGAGCAGCAATGCGTATCTTGCGTCTGCCACCGATGGAATCAGACTGCAACAAGCTGTGCAAACACGGTCTTTGGTTCAAAGACAAGGAGAGAGTGCCTTCCATTTTGTAAGAATTTTCAAAGTGCTGGAGGTAGTCCATGAGCTGCTCAGGTACCTGCTCTGCAACTGCAAGTCTGGCTCCTGCTCAGGACCCTGATCGGCTCAGTAAGGTTGCTGCACAACATGTGTTGACCATCAGCCCACTCATGTGAAAGTGATCCAGCCACAACCTTTAGTGCTGGTTCAGAAGCAGGAAACAGGCCACTCAGCGTGATCTATACTATCGGCTTCTGCATCCACCCATGTTCTGCAACACAAGGGTGAGTATACCTACAGCTGGCTTGGCTTTCTATATGACACCGCACTCAACCCAGCTGTCAAAGTATGCAGCCTGTGCAGGATGTTCATGAAGCCATTCAGGACTGCGTCAGTCTGCTAAGAGTGCCAAGGTCCTGCCTGAACATCTGCTGCAGCAGCAAGGGCGCTGTCAGCGGCCTACTGTCTATTCAAGAGTATGAGGATGGGCCTTGGATTGACTGTCGCGCTTCAGGCTACAAAGCATTGCCTGGGGACTGCAATGCCATCCTGGACTATTGCTTCCAGACAACTGCTCAGCACATTCTGGTAGTGGAGAAAGATGTAAGCAGCGCACTGCAGCTGACTAGGCTCACTGTTGACACACGAAAGGGACAGGCAGGCAAAGCATGCAAGACTTGAGTGGCACTGCAGGCTATTTTTCAGAGGCTAGTGGAAGACTCGTTCTGTGACTTGGCACCAAGTATCATTGTGACAGCCAAGGGCATGCCAGACCTTTCCACCAGAGTGTTCTTGCGTCAGCTGCATGCAGCCTTCCCACAGCTGCCGGTGCTTGGTCTGGTGGACTGGAATCCTTCAGGTGGCACTCTTGGCAGACACACCCTCTGCGGTTAAGCTGGGAGCTTGATTGCTGTCTGCATTTCAAAGCCTTGTACTGTGCTATATAAACACACTGTGGCATGTTTAACTTTGCCTGCAAGTTTGGGGTGACAAGCAGGTGTGGCTATCTTGGGTGTCTACAAGTGGGGCAGTGTACGCATGGGGCTAGAGTCTCCTAGATATGCAGTCCCTAGCTTGACCTGGCTGGGGGCTTGTCATGACATGCTGGAAGGTGCCGATGAAGAAGTGTGGCAGCCCTTGACTGACAGGTGAGTCAGTACCGGACAATGATGACACCTTGCCGGCTGTTGAGTGACTAGAAACTGGGAATGTCAGCTTGATAAGTGGACCGTTGCTTGCCAACTCTACATGGCATATCTTGTCATGTCATTTGCAGGTGTTGCCAAAGTCCCAGTAAGTCAACAATTTCCAAGCTGCAGCCTTGGTTGCCAACTGTACTGGAACAATTGGCACTGCGCTGTGTGATGCAAGCACTGTACAGTGTTGTGTAAGCACTGAAGTCCCTTGCAATCATGGGTTGATAACATGCAGGGACAAAGTGATGATCAACAATCTCAGAAATGGTGTGCTGCTGCACAATGCTGCATGGTCGCAAGAGTTGGACTTGATGGAAGAATGGGATTGTAAAGCAGAGCTTGAAGCCCTGTACAATGTTTATGGCTTTGCAGGCTTTTCTGAAATGCTGGCTCAGCGTGTTATAGGGGAAAAGTCCCTGCCCTAACGTATGCTGCTGAAGGACTATCATAGGATGATTCTTGCAAGTTCTGGTACCTCTGGCCAGGGACGACTGTTGTAGGCAGAACCTCATGCCGGCTTCAGATGCTCACATGCACCATTGTATGCCTGGACCTGCTCTACTACAACAACACACTTTGCAATTGTTTACACTGTGCCATTACTTTCCAAACAATCAAGTGTTCATGACGAACATGCACACTAAGGAACCCAATGTTATGCAACTATAAATTTAGCACCTTGATGTGCAATTAGCTTTTGCCGTTGGCCCATACACTGTCAGCCAGAGTTGAGTATGACAACAGCTCTTGCTGCAAGCAAAAACACGCCATGTACCGGCACATGCATGCACTGATCAACACAGCGTGTGCGTGACACGCTGCAGACCATGCGTGCTTATCATGCCTCAAAGCAGCACCCTATGCGTGCCTGAAGCAACTGCAGTTTGCAGTGAGCCAAGGTTACCGTAGCCAATTGCATGCCAAATTGAGTATGATTTTGCTAAATTTGTCCGTCGCCCCGGTATCGGTCGTTTCGACCAGCGACAAACTACAACTACAAGCCTGCGACATAACGAAGACCCCTTTGGCAGTCACTGCTGGTGCGCAAACCTGACTGACAAGCAGGCGTGTCAACTCTGTTGGTGCGGGACTTCATTCGCGTGATCTAAGCTACTCTCGGACTGGCCGCAGAGCTGTCTTATTGGCCTTACATGTGCCGAGCTAGTATACATCAGCGTGAGCGGGTATAGTGCACTTCTAGTATGCGGCTGGTGGGTGCCCTGCTGTTTGTCTTGGCTTTAGCCTACTGCACACAGGGTAAGGAAACGGGTGAGCTCGCTGTCAGTACTAGTGCATTGAAAGCTTGGTCTCTCAGAAACTTGATGGCTTGGCTGTCTGACTTTCATATGCATTTTCAAGATTTCACAGTATGCAGGTACTACTAAACGACTTTTAGCCCAGGACAGTACGCCTTTGGCACTCAATATCACTTTGGTGGGCGTCACTGTCATCAAACCAGAACAAGCGGACCTTATAAAGGATGCCTTACTTGACACCCTGCCAGAACCTAAGCCATCACAAGCTGCCGTCAGCTCCAACACAGCCATTCAGAACAACACGCTTACCCTGATCATTTTGGTGTATCCACCTTCTGATGTCAACTCATCCTCACTTCAGGCCAGCCTTGAAGCTCTTGATACAAGTGGATTCACCAGTCGTTTGAATGCTCTCAAACTTCCAACTACAAGTACACAAGTGAACAGAGTAACCCCTCAGCCGCAGAATCAGTACCAGAGAGACCCACTTACAGGCGCAAGTCTTGCAGGTCAGGCTATATCCTGTTGACCTTGCAAGTTCATTGTATTTCTAGCACCAGATGCTCTTTGTTTGCACATTTTGGGTTGGCTCTAAGCGGTCCTTGGTACAGTACTCACTTTGTTTCCAGCCACAGTCCTGTGTCCTCATGACTTTGGAACGTGATGCTCAACTGTATTACAGTGCATGCAACCAACTGCTGCAGCATTTATGCAGGCTGTGCCTTTTTGCTTCACAGGCTGTCATGCATTTTGCTGGTCTGGTATGCAGGTGTCCTTGCAGTGATTGCTGTTGGAGTCATTCTTGTCGCAACTGCAGCAGCCTTTGGTGTGAGAAGTCTCTTCCAGATCAGAGATCAGATGGCCAAGGCAAAGGCAGGCTACAGCACTGTTGAGCTGTCAGATCCCCACCAGAATATGGAAACTGGCATGCTACCTGAGGACTCATCGCCTCGACATAGCCCCATGGCAGGATCACCAAGGCCTGGGGGGCGGGAGGATGGCAAACAGCACTGACATCTTTATCACCTTTTTTTGGAGGTCTAGAGTGTGATAAATTGTTCAACAAGATCTGGTTTCCATATTGAGTTGCCTCATCAGAAGCGCACTTGAGTTTGCAATGTGCTGAGACAGTGTTCCCACACCACATAATGTCGTGTGCTGGTCTGCACACCATGCAATGATGTTCATGTACTGTACCATGTATAACAGCTCGAGTCTTGCAGCTGCCTTGCTGAGCACTCTGATTGTGAAGCCGATCTTAAAAAGATATCTAGGAGTCTCAGCTTGACACACGTTTCTTTTCTGAAACATGCATAGATGCGTTGGACTACCCACTGTAAAACCCCGTAGTTTGCTGCACGTGTAATTGAATCAATCCTGTCTGCCAGTTAGTGGAGCCAAGGCTTATACACAAGCTTTGTGCAATTGCAAATGCTGCTGTACTAGTACAACCTGTAAACAAAACAATGTGATCCGCTGCGCAGTTCTGGCATTGTCTTTTGATGACTCAAGGCATCAATGTCAGGCGGACAATTATTGCTGGACATCTGATGATTCACAACACGCTAGACAGAGGGTTGTCACAAGCTGCTGATGCAAAGCTGCTGCAAAACGACAGCACACCGGTATGGTTGACTGCACACCAAGCTAGTCATTGCAGGGACTGACAATCAAGTTACCGCGCTTCAGTTGCACGTCCAGGGCCTGTATGTGCAGCCTGATAGTGTTCAGATCGCTGCTGCTGCATCTGAGCATAGCTTGCATTGGCCCTTGCATACGTGGCCACACGCTCTGGACGCCTCTGTGACACTGTCCAAGGTATCTGTGGTGTTGCGCTTGTTTGAGGTCCAGGTGGGTTGCCTGGCGCTGCTGTGGCCTGCTGTTGTACAGGGGGGGGCACGGCCTCAAAGGAGTGCATCCTCTGGTTTGGGGTGGCCCCAGCTGTCACAGCAAGATTTGTTATACGCTGCTGCAGTGTAGACATGCGCTGATCGCTCCTTTCAGACTGCACAGCAAGCCTGAGAGCATCCCAGGTGCCCACTACCACCACCAACTGCTTAGCCCTGGTCAAAGCTGCACGGCAAAGCAAGGCCTCAGTGCAGCATGATTATGATGGCACACATACACAAATGAGACTTGGACTGTGCATATATGGAGACACCATCCTGGACGGTGAAGATGCACCACCTTGTATGCCGTAGGTATGTCTGCCCAAAAACACGAAGTACCTGGGCAAGTCCACAAGATGGACCAGGGAGGGGAGGAGGAGGGGGGGGGGGGCAGGGGGGATCGGGGGGGGAGACGAGTCGAGCCAATGCATCCCGCCAATTATTGTGGGGCATTGGGCTGAAGGGACTTGTGTTTTGATGGGACCCTTGCTCCACAAGACTTTGACAGGATGCCGTCCTGCCAGACCAAAAGGGACCCTCAGAAATGCAGCCAAAGCTCATGGGCGTGCTTGAGGCCTGTGGTTAGGGGTCCGGCACCTGTAGAGCGTCTCAGCATGTACTGGAGCGCAGCCGTTCTGGCAGTGGGCCTAAGGTACGGTGATAGGAGTTTTGCTCCTCACTGAAAAGAAAGGGCAGCAAGGGGGGCAGCAAACCTGTGTACAGAAGGCGTCTGGAGAGGAGAGCCCTGTGGTGAGGAGACATGACCAGAACAACTACAGGACATTCACTGCCCTGAGCCTTGTGTATGGTGGTTGCCCAGGCCAGCTGCACATCATTGAGCTCTGCGCCCTTGTATGCAACCTCCTTGTCTGCACACTGACCATGAGTCAGCAACTGTGCTCAACGCAAAGCCTCTTGTCGCACAACTTGCGGAGCCACAACCTTTGCAAAGTCACTGGACTGGCATGCATCCACCAAAATGCTGTAATCATACTACCAAAGGCAACCTGCAGAGTGTACACGTT
>JAYKYS010000585.1:0-7500 GCA_036924285.1 Asterella californica
ATTAAAAGTGAATATATATCAAACTCTTTTGAATATAGTAGTTAAGCTGGACTTGATTTTCAAACCTATATCAAGATCTTGCTTGTTTTTAACAATGAATAAACTACTATACGAGAAAAGAGAAAATTGTAATGATACGTATAAAGATGAACTTCAGTACCATATGGTTAAAGTCAATAGGAAAAGCCAGAGGAGTAGAGAAAATATTAGTGGAAGAGATATAGAGATCATATTTTATTTAAACTTTGAATCAACATTTATATGAGTTAATGGAAAGGGAAGATGTAATGACGAGTACGAAGTATCAGTACTTTAACATAATACAATACATCCAATAATAAATTGGATTAAAGTTTAAAAAAGCATGATGTTAAATGCTATTGTAAGATAAATAAATCAAGAATGAAGAAAATTATCAGTTGAGGGTTGTTGACGTTAAGAGAAGAGAAAATCATGAATCATGATACTACTTGGATATAATAAGATTAAATTGATATAATGGGTATTATTTGACGAAACATCAGAATATATAAAGAAATTAAAGTTTGATACTATAGAGTTTTAACAACACGAGAACACAAAAGTTGAAGTTCAAACTTAACTTTATTATCGTCTAGGACTTCCCATGAGTAATTGAACCGTAATATTATTGTCATCTAAGTCAAGTTGATGTGAATTTCTTGTGATTTTTTTTCTATTGAGAGAACAAGTAAAGTTACTCACTAGAATCTAACTTATACCAAATTCTTTTGTATATATTAGACTAGTGAAGTTATTAAAATATTCAAGACATAGATTAAAGACAACAACAAAAAACCAAGGGAGTACAGAAAATATTAGTGGTTGTTCGCTTGAGTAAAGTTTAAAAAACATAGGTGTTCAATGCTACTGCAAGATAAATGAATCAAGAATGGAGAACATTATCAGTTGAGGGTTAAGGGTTGTTGACGTTAACAGCTGAGATGTTAGTCATGAATCCTCGTACTGCTCAACATAATAAGATGAAATGAATATAATGCTATTATTTGACGAAAGTCAGATCAGATGCATAAACCATTTGATATATAAAGAAGATTAAAGTGTTACACGTAAATAAAAATGACACTATATGTGCATTTTAGTTATATAGGGTTAGAAATGAACAGATATTATGAGTAGCTTAAGGTTTAAAGACATAAATTCGTGTAAGAATATCATAAGTCACTTGAGAAGTATCTTCTTGTATCTGTTAGGAGAAGTATGTTAATCAATTAAAACCAAATGTATATCAAACTATATGTATAAACTATGAATATAAACACATATAGTAATTATATTCAGATTAATACATATTTAGATTCACCTACACATATAGTATGTAGTAGTCAAGCTGGACTTTATAACTCAACATGATTAATATTCAATCTGTTCTGGACACTGAAAAAACCTCACGTATGGAGGATAAATGATTGATAGAATAAATCAGGTTGAGCATTGAAACGGAGCGTGTTCGAATTATTTGAATCATGTAATACTTTATCAGTTGGACTCCTTTAAACTCTTCATAAAGTTATACATATGATCAAATGGAAAAGAAAGATTGCAATGTGACATATGAGAAGTCAGTACCTCGAGTATTATAAGAAGGGAATACATGGAAGGATATACTCAAGTATAGTCTACAAAACAATTCATTTTAAATGGTACATAGGAAAACCGAACATGGAGACAGTATACAAATAGATTGATTTTATATTGGAACTAAATTCAAATATAAAGCACGTTCAACTTGGTTATCTTGACCATATGCAAGATATCAGAACGATAGCACATGTCCATTTAAGTTTGAGGGTTAGACATGAACATGAAATATCATATGCAAATAGCGTAGGGTTTAAACTCATGTAATTCTGAGGAATCTTTAAGATACATGTTAATCTTTAATACTTGAAAAGACAGAGAAGGATGTCAATAATCCATAGTGAAAAATTGAGTGATTTAATTGAAAAGCATAGATGAGTTCCATGAATTAAAATAGTACTTTGGCAAAAGTATGAGTAAATGTTGTAAGATCTTGTTAATAGAGGCTCATTGTATGAAGAAATCCTAATAAATGCATAAATGATATAAAGTTCAAGTTTTAATTCACAGAAAAATTTAGTTTAATGTTGCAGAAATTAAATGTTGGCAGAAACTGATATTGGTTTCTGAATTATTTTAATTGTTAATTGACATAGTTAGTTGATTAGTAAATATGTCCAACTGTCTCTAGTAACTTAGATATGAAAAACCCAGAGTGTATAAACAAGAGTGAAAGACCTTGTTTGAAGTATATAATCCTAAATAGGCAAGTATAGTACTTCGGTAAACATGAAAGATCTGATTGATAAGTGTGATTCGATGGAAAATCACAAAACTCAGATAAGCGATCTAAAATAATGATTTTAATTCATAGAGATGTTACAGTTGAAACTTTACAGTATTAGATTAATTTATGTCTGAAACTGACTTTGGCTTCTGAATTATTTTAGTGATAGTAGATATAGTTACTTGACAGTGTGAATCTGCTCAACTCTCACTTGTAATTCATATTTGAAAAACCGAGGGTGTATAAGAATGTGACATTTGGCTATATATGAAGTCTTGATCCTAAAAGTTTAGGATACTAATACAAACGTCAGAGTAATATGTGTAAGATGGAGTTTAATAATATATATACCGATGACATGGAATATAAATTTTTATTCAGAAGACACTTTATTTTAGAGGTTCAGAGTCTTAGATTAATTTTCATAAGAAAGTGATATTGGCCTTCTGAATTATTTTAGTGATAATAGATATAGTTAGTTCATCATGTGAATGTGTTCAACTCAGAATCAACTGTAATCACTTTTTAGAGGTTCAGAGTCTTAGATCAGTTTTCATCGAACTGACTTTGGCTTCTAAATTATTTTAATTGCAGTTGAATAAACAATGGATAGTACAGTATGTTGTTAAGCTGTCACTTGGATTCTATATTTGATCAACTGAGGAACCCTAAACAAAAGAGGGAGAGCTGTGCGCACAGTCCTGATCAAAAACTAATCGCTATAGAGGATGATCGAGTAATCCAAAACTATATGATCACGATAATCATTTATTAAGTACATATGATTCATGACATAGTGAGTGTGAAGTGTCCATATGATGGGATATTACAAATGAGTATCCATGAAAATAGTTTCTATAAAATAAATGAGCTCCAAACTGTATATATGTGATATTGATTGAAATAAACTGAAGGTGAGAAATTCAGATATGGATCCTTGAAGGGTCTAACAACTACGTGTGCTAACCACATGCAAAGTATAGAAATGATACAACCGCAGATTTACATATACGCGGAAAGAAGCAAAGAAGGACCAAGTTTGTTCTTAAGAAAAGTTAAACCCTCCACCCATCAATTTTTTGCTCACACTTTTTATGAAGGGGTGTTAAGTGACATTTGAAACGTAATAGGCAAACATGATAAACTCTTTGACAATTGCGGATACATGTATTTTAAGTACACAAGTAGTAAATAGGTGTAAATAGAACAAAGAAAAGTTTAAATACAACAACTTACATGGAGTAATGGAAAAAGTGTCCAATATTTGGGTTTATTATGTATATCTAATGGGTTGCTATGAAAGACTAATGGGTTAAAGAGATCGAAGTTACATCAGAGTAATGAAAGAAGTACTACGGTATTTGGATGTATTATGAATAAGTAATGGGTTACTTAGATCGAAATGATATAGGGTAATGGAAGAAGTATTACGGTATTTGGATGTATTATGAATAAGTAATGGGTGACATAGATCAACGTCACATAGAGTAACGAAAGAAGTACTACGGTATTTGGATTTATTATGATAAACTAATGGGTTCCCATATTCAAGGTTATTCAAGGTTACTGGACCAGCCAGTCCAATATTTGGGTTTATTATGTATATCTAATGGGTTGCTATGAAAGACTAATGGGTTAAAAAGTGACATAGAGTAATGAAAGAAGTACTACGGTATTTGGATGTATTATGAATATGTAATGGGTTCTTAGATCGAAGTGATATAGAGTAATGGAAGAAGTACTACGGTATTTGGATGTATTATGAATAAGTAATGGGTTCTTAGATCGAAGTGATATAGAGTAATGGAAGAAGTACTACGGTATTTGGATGTATTATGAATAAGTAAGGGGTGACATAGATCAACGTCACATAGAGTAATGAAATATGTACCTACGGTATTTGGATTTATTATGATAAACTAATGGGTTCCGTAGTCAAGGTTATTTATGCTGGAAGAAAGAAAAACAGACATACATACGAGCAATTAATTTATTCAGTACCAAAGAATCAATTCACGTCCAAAAATGAAAAGAACATTAGTCCACGAGTAATTAATTTAGTTTAGTGCCTGGCAGCGTAATATATTTGTTCGATTGCCAAAGAATTAATTCGTAAAAAAAAGGAAAAAAGAATTGGATGCAGCAACCGGGACTTCCCGGAGGTCACCCATCCCAGTACTATTCCGGCCCAAGGGCATTTTACTGCAGAGTTCTGATGGGATCTGGTGGCGGGGCCCTGGTATGACCGCATCACGCTGCAAATGGTGGTATCCAAGTTTATAATAGCCAGTTGTTGAGGCATGAACATGGTTTAGGTAAAAGTTCGAGGGAGGAATAAATGTTTATCGATGATGGAGAATTTCATAGAAAAAATCAACTCCGCGAGACAATAAACCACCCGGGGAAAAGTAAACCATCGCTACATTATCGCTACATTATCGTAAACCATCGCTACATTATCAAATACACGGGAATAGTTACATCGAGTCTAAAATTTAGCTTAAAGGCCCTGAATAAAATCATACTTTGCGTTGAAGTAGTCGGAATAAGATATCGGAGCCGTCGCAACATTAATGAATCGGGAGGAGGAGGAAAACCATCGGCACCGGAATAGTTACCATCGGGTAAAAAATGTAGGCTTAAAGGCCTCTGAAATTAAATCATACTTTGCGTTGAAGTCATCGCGAATGGAATATCGGGAGAGCCTCCGCAAACATTAATGAATCGGGAGGAGGAGGAAAACCATCGGCACCGGAATAGTTACGTCGAGTAAAAAAATTCGCCTAAAGGCACTGAATTAATCGTTATTTACGTTGAAGTCAACGGAATTGAATTTCGGGATCATGTCACAAAATTAAAGCAACCCCAAACATCGGGAGGAGAAGGAAACCATCGGGTCCACGGAAATAGTTACGGCCGAGTAAGAAATTACTGCTTGAAGCCCCTGAATTAAATCGTACTTTTGCGTTGAAGCGTATGGAATTTAATTTCATGAGCCCGTCGCGACACTAAACCATCGCTAATATTCGGGAGGAGGGGAATTTCAAAAGGGACTTGACTTGATCCCTCTGAGTAATTTGTTTCGGGAGTAAAAACGGGCCTAAATTATGAATCAAGTTCAGTGGAAAGGGAAATATTTTGAATTAAAAGGGATGGGATTAAACCGGAGAAGTTCGTTAAAGGGAAATATTTAAAAATTAAAATTAAAAATTAAATTAAGGTATAGTAATAAAGATAAAAGTGAAGCAAAACGGTTTGACTGATTGTTCCAGAAAATAGCGTAGAAGGAAATAATAAATAAGCAATAGCAATAATTTATTCACCCTAAGTTGTAGGCAATTAATTAATAGGGTTAGTTTAATTAGGGTCCCTCTGAAAAGCAAGGGGAAAAATCAACTTAATTAATATCGGGAGCATGGAAAATTAAACCATCGGCCTCCAGGAAAAATAGTTATAATTAAATCGTACTTTGCGTTGAAATCAAAGGAATTTAATATCGGGAGCCGTCGCAGCATGAAAGCATCGCTCTATCGGGAGCCGTAGGACACAATCGGGAAAGAATATTCCATCGGGCTCCACGAAAATAGTTACATGGGGTCTTTAAATTAAGGCTTAAAGGCCCCTGGGCCAAATCATTATTTGCGTTTTCGTCAAAGGAATGGGATATCAAGAGCCGCAGCAACATTAACAAATCATAAATATCGAGAGGAGGAGGATGAACAATTGCTCGAACCCCTCGAAGCTAATTGTTTCGCGAGTAAGTGCGAGCCTAGTTCGTATAAGGAAATATTAAAAGGAGATGTTTTAACAAAGATAAAGTTATAGCAACCTAAAAAGTGAAGAAGACGGTTCAATTTATTTTTCTGAGAAAGCGTAGAAGGAAATACTGAAAAGGTATTAGCAACAAATAGTTGAAATTATTCCTCTGGAATTTGAGAAATTCGTAGAAGGAAATAGTACAAAGTTATAGCAATAACAAAGTCGATGCAATAATAAAAGCAAAGCAGTAGATTGAATAAAGCATTAAGTTCGTAATAAGGAAATATTTAAAAGTAGAAGCAATAGTAATAATTTGTTCCTCTAATGTACCGGAAATATTTAAGAAGGAAACAAGAAGAAGGGAATATGTAAAAAAAGCATGGGAAAAAATCAAATATAACACATAATACATGATACAAGGAACAAATAAATTAAGAGAGCAGAAGGAAACAAAGGAGAAACACGGGATTGAAAAGATACAAGCTGAAAGGGGGTGTGTTGTATTTATTTCCCACTAGAAATCGCAAGTATTTTACTTAGCCTTACCCTGGAATGATTAACGAGGCGGTTCGTACCCAAAATGGAGGAGTAAGGGTACTCTTTTATCCTTTTGTAATGCCTAAATGGCTTCAGAATCGCTTTCCGAGAACTTGGGCCAAAGATAGTCATGACTAACGGTAGTTGGCCCGTAGCTAAAGGTCAAATGGGGTATCTCTCGCATCGGGAGCCTTTGTCGGACACCGGGCCAGTACAGTTAAGCACTGTCTTTATCGGGACCATAACTTCGTTACCCTTCCGGAAACTTGGGCTAAAGATAGTCATGACTAAGGCTAGTTGGCCCGTAGTTAAAAGTAATCCGGGTCCCATCGCTGATCGAGATCGAGCCATCGTGTGTCGCACCGGGACCATTTGTCGGACCACGCACAGGGCAACCGGGACCATTCTCTCCTTGTCGGAACCCTTCCGAGAACTTGGGCTAAAGATAGTCAAGACTAACTAGTCGCTAAAGCAGTTAGGCGAGCCGGTGAGGACCATCGGGACCATTTTCTGGAGCCAGCAACCCGAGCAGCCTAGAGATGCTTTGTACATCGAGTGTGTCGAGGGACCACGGGCATGAGAAGCCTGGAGTATTGGAACCAATTCTGGGACCATCGAACCGGCCGTGGATCAATTTTGGTCGGGGCGAGGGTTTAGGGAAGGATCAGAGATGGGACCATTTTGGGCATTGATGGAGTTAAGAGTCAATACCTTTTTGGGGTTGATCTGGGCGGGGCGGGGCGGGGTTGGAGTAAAGTAGGGTCTCTGATGGATCAGCGAGCAGATCAGATCTGGGACCACGTAACCCACAACCCTCCCTCCGGGTGGATGGGTTGGGGTAGTGGAGGGTGTAAGGG
>JAYKYS010000585.1:17500-32877 GCA_036924285.1 Asterella californica
AACTGCACATGACTCGTGTTACTAGCGTTCACGTACTCGGGGCCCTCCTAAATCGCTTTCCGATCCAATGATTCACTTCGCTCTACGATCAACAGCGTCAAGAACAAGACAATCACATAGTGAGGGCCCTGAACCCGACGCGGCATCTCGTCGAACTTTACAGGGACGAAAACACCACGACCGAGTCACAAGCTTCATCCACCGCACAACCCGGAACCTACGACACTCATCAAATCACAAGACATTCGGAGGTTTCGGGTGGTACGGCAAAGTTCACGAGTTATCGGCAACGGAGCTCCGTCCCGCTTCCAACCGTCTAAATGCCCGTCGGCGTTACAACCTTCCTGTATCGATACAAGCCCCGCGAGGAGACGAGAAGGCGGTCGCCCGCAATCTCACACTCCCTTTGAGAACCATCGACACGGTGCGGCGCCCTTCCCCTTGGGTCGCCAGGAGACCGACCACGACATGAATCGAGCCTGATGTGCAAAGGGTGGTTCCGGCGAGGTTAACCCCACCGTGAAGAACTCCCATTTCAACCGAAGAGAAATATCGGGATGCGTCACGACGCATGGCACAAGCTCCACATCGCACTGTCGGTACCCTTTGGGGAGTCGCACCGCAACTTGCGTCGCTGGCACTACCACTCAACTTCCGCCTGCACCATAGAATGGACAGTCCACCGAACAGCGGTGACCCCGTGGAGTCCCTTACCGTGGTATTCTGCCAGATGTGTGACTTCGGTCTCGTGGTACCCCGAGGAGGAGCACCCCCTCATATATACTTCTGGGGAACGGCGGCCCCGCCCTCCTCTTTGGTCCGCGAAAATTATACCACAACCCGATTTTTCTACAAAAACGGCTAAGTAAATGAACCACAGAGGAACATTCCGAAGAAAACCCAGACGCGTCAGACCCTGGGAACACGCATACTCGGGAAAAGGAGACCGTGACAGACTCCCAGAACACGCATACTCGGGAAAAGGAGACCGCGAAAGACTCCCAGAACATTGCGCGAATCATTGCATACTCGGGAAACGAGACCACGGCAGACTCCCGAGGCATGGGAGTTGACCGCATGGTCAACCCCAAGGCCATCGAGGACTCACCCCTTGCAACTCATGGAACCGTGCGGGTCTGACAGTCCTTCTTGTCAGGCTCCCCCGGATCTCACGTAGAGACACGAGCCTAGACAGGGTACAGCCTTCAATGCATCTCCCGCGGGTTACGGGGCACGCGACAGCCGCACCCGCCGGGGGTGGCTCGCCGACGGAACCCCCTTCCCTTATATATACTTCTGGGGAACGGCGGCCCCGCCCTCCTCTTTGGTCCGCGAAAATTATACCACAACCCGATTCATTCTAGCGGCTAAGTCCTCAAGGGTGCGGCACCAAAAATGCGATAACTCGGCCATTTAGATTCAGAATGCATTAATTCTTTTTTCACAAGGACTGTTTTCAGTTGGGGCACGTGCATGGTGAATTTCAGGGTCATTGGCTTATGGATTAAATTCTCGCTCACGAATAAGTGACCCAGATTCACTAAAACAGTCTCCACTGCCTACACGTGGGTACAGATCACTCCAGATCTCGAAGGTGGCTCGATGAAATTGGCTCAAATAAATTTTAGGTGTGAGGACTACTCTCGAGCTACCCGAGGGGAAAATTTCAGGTCAAATGGGGACGGTTTAATCAGCCGAATATAATTTCAACTGATAATTAGACAGAAAATCCTGGAAAAATATAAAACGATGGGTTAAGAATGATATTACATCACCAAGAAATCTATTAATTTTATACTTCGAACCATAATTATTTCGGGGCGAGAGAACTTATAAATTTATTTATCTGCATTTATATTCTCCATGATTTTATCAATAATCTATATATGTGCTAAAATGTACAGTAAAGATCAGAACCATTCATTTAGTGGTAATAAATATGCTGCATGCATAATAACGAGATGATCTAATGAGTAGTTTTAATTTTAGTTTATCTTTCATAAACATATCTTATTCATTTAGTAAAAATATATATTTTGATAATTGTATTCATACATATTTTCTTACAGCGATGTCTACAAAGTAATGACGAATAAGTAAGATATTATATCACCAAAAGATCTGCTAATTGTATACCGTAATTATTCTCGAGGAAAGAGAACTTATAAGTTGAATTTCTTTATTTTAATTATCTATCATCTTATCAATGATATACCTAAGATCGGATAAAGGGTGGATAAACGAAATTGGTGGTGAATACGAGTTTGGGTATATTTTCTAACAGCGAGATCTTCAATGTAATTAGTGATGGATTTTCTTCTTGATAACCAGATACATAAAGATCCATGCACATTATCTTCTAAGTTATACTTGAGGTCGCTTATGTTAGGAGGTGCTAAATAATATATTTTATTATTTTAGTGAATTCAAGATGATCTTACAGGTGGAAATCGCAAACGATCTGATATATGCATATTAGTTCACACATAACTCAAGTTTGATATTATAGAGTCTAACATCAAGAGAATACAAAGAGGAGGATGAGAACTAAATATACTATTGCTGCAAACAAGACCATCATATGATTGTCATCTAAGTGTCATATTTTGGTGATATAATATCAGAATAAGTAAGATATTATATCATCAAAAGTTTAACCAATTTTACATCGTTATTATTCTCAAGGAGAGAGAATTTATAAGTTGACTTGTCTTTATTTTAAGTCTCTAATATTAATAGAATATGTAGATGTTCTAACGGTTGTTTTATCTCAAACTTGTCTTTTAGAAATATGTTATCTTCATTTAGTACTAAACCCATTTGGATAATTCTTTCCATATAGACAACACTGTTTTTCTAACAGCTATTTCTACAAAGTAATTAATAATGAATTTCTTCTCGACGTAGAGATCCATGCACATTTTCTTCTAAGTTATATGATAGTAGGTGGAAAAAATAGATATTGTATTATTTTAGCACATAGTTATTTTGAAAGTACTGCGTATATAAGATAGTGAGATACCCGTTTAGTTTTAATGATCATCCGTACTTATACTGTCAATAAGACCGTTTCATTATTTGTAGTCGTAGTAGTGAAGCTAGACTTGATATTTCGACTTAATTAAAACCTTGAATCAAGCTAATATGTAATATGCTAGAATGAAACATGAAAGTTGTTATGTGGAATATATGTATATGATAATATCCCCGCATCTAGACATTTGGATTGGTTATATTATTTTAACGTTGAGATGCACGAACTTGTTTAGACTGATCATATGCAAAACATCAAAACGTTATTGGGCTTGTGTATTTTAGGGTTAGAACGAAATATTACCTTATAAACTCATGAATATACTTGTGAGTTTACCAGTTATTGCAAATAGGTCTTGAGTGATATTTGATGAGTAGAATTTCTTGTATTTGATGAAATAGTTGGGAGGATAATTCAAACTCAATTTAACTCATTGTTGGTAAATCTGCCACTAAAATGTTGATAAACAAGATAATGTGTTTTATGTATTCTACTATGCAGATCAGAAAAGTACTTAGTACTTAGAGATGTACATGGTTGTTAATGTTCTCGAAGAGAAGAGATGCAAGTCATGAGTTAAGATAGTACTTTGGTAGTAAATTGGTACTAAGTCTGAATAAAACTTCTAATACAAAGATGAAGATGAGAACTATAACATAGTTGCAAACAAGACCATCATATTATTGTCGTCTAAGTTTCATCTCAGTTTCTTGAATAGATAGAATAAAGGATATTTCAACCTAAGATATACAAACCTCTCGTAATATATATAATCTACTACTACACATAGTATTTAGTATTTAGTTGTCAATGTAGACTCAATAATTCAGCCTAAATCTACCTTCTATTTGTTCTAGTCAAACACGAAAAAGAAAGATATAATGTTGCATAGAAAGTTCATGACGAGTATATCCTTTGATGTATCGAAAAACAATACAACAAGAGTATATTGGAGTAAAGTTTCTAAAATATATATCATTGATAGTAAATGCTACACAAAAAATACACAGTATTAATTACTACATGCAAAGCATGACAAGTATTACGTATCATTTTCATAATGGAGAGTATATCTTTGGATGAATCGTGAAACAATACATCCAAGAGTATATTGGAGTAAAGTTTCTAAAATATATATCATTGATAGTAAATGCTACATAAAAAAATACAGTATCAAATTACTACATGCAGAGCATGACAAGTTTTAAGTATCAGTGCCATAATGGAATGGATATCTTCGAGTAGAGTTTCTAATTTAAAAAACATCTGGGTATTAAACCGTACATGAAACACTGAACCATGGAAAACAGAATACAACTTATATTCAGGTTGATTTTATTATTCAAATCTTTACTCTGTATATATCTTGAACTGGTGTATATATGATAACATCCAAAAAGAACATTACCAGTTATTACAAAAGGGTCCTAAGTGATATTCATGACGAGTATATTCTTTGATGTATCGTAAAACAATACATCCAAGAGTATATTGGAATAAAGTTTCTAAAATATATATCATTGATAGTAAATGCTACATCAAAAAACTTACAGTATTAGTTACTACATGCAGAGCATGACAAGTTTTAAGTATTAGTGTCATAATGAATGGATATTTTCGAGTAGAGTTTCTAATTTAAAATACATCTGGGTATTAAATGTACATGAAACAGTGAACCATGGAAAACAGAATACAACTTTTATTCAGATTGATTTTATTATTCAAATCTTTATATGTTACCCTATGTATATCTTGAACTGGTGTATATATGATAATATCCAAAAAGAATATTATCAATTATTAGGAAAGGTTCTTAATCAAGAACCAATGTATATCAGATTATAGTACTTTGGTACTAAGGCTGAATTAAACTCTAAGAACAAATTAAGATGGTCTTATTGATGAGAAAAGTCATAAACTATCTTACATATAATATTAATTCACAAACAACTAAAGTTTGATACTATAGAGAGTCAGTCTTAAATCAAGAGAATTCAAAAATGAAGTTGAGAATTAAATATACTGTAGTTGCAAACAGTACCATCGCATTACTATCCTCTAAGTGATATTGGTGCGATTTTCTTGAGTCGATAGAATAAGTACTGCTTGTCATTAAAACCTAAGATATACCTAACTCTCGTGATGTAAATAATCTACTACTATACTTAATATGTAGTTGTCAAGTTGGACTTGATAATTCAACCTAAATACCTTTCATTTGTTTTAGTCAAGTATGAGAAAGAAAGATATAACCTTATATACATATATAAAAGTCATGACAAGTATATCTTCTTATCAATGTATTTTAAAAGAATACATTCAAGGGTAAAGTTTCTCAAACATCTATCATTGATAGTAAATCTACATAGAAAGACATATAGTATGAACTACTACATGCAGAGAATGAAAAGTAAGAAGTATATGTGTAATAATGGGATCTATATCTTGGAGTAAAGTTTCAAAAACATCTCGGTATTAAATGGAACAATAAAACATGGAAAACAGAATACAACTTATGTTCAAGTTGATTTCCTTATTGAAATCCTTATATGTTACCAGATGTATAAATATATAGCTTTAATTGGTGTATAGATGACCATATCCAAAATATTAAACCGACATTACATGTGTCTTTAAGATCTAGCCTGAAGGTATATGAAGTATATATGATGGACTACATGTGATATTCAGTTAAGTGAATATAAAATATATTTAGAATAATTGTCAAGTTATTTAAATTTAGAAATTGAACCATGTGTAGATTGACCATATGCACATATCAGAACGCTATTGGGATTATGTATTTAAGTTTTAGGGTCAGAAAAGCTTAATAAGTAAATTTTCCCGGAGAGAGGTTATCAGTTGAGGGTTATATTCGTGAAGTGAAGAGATGAATGTCATGAATTAAGGTAGAACTTCGGTAAACAGTCTAAGTAATAGTTAAAACCTATAAGATGTAAATTAATATAATGGTATTATTTGATGAAACCTAAGACACGATTTAGTATATAAATGGAATTTTAGTTTGATAATCTAGAGTCTTACGAACAAGAAAATACAAAAGATAAAGGTGAGGCCTAACTATTTATTGTTGTAAACTTCTCATTAGTGAAATATCATCTTATTGTTATCCAAGAGATTTATGGTGAGATTTATGAATCAAGTCCAGCTTAACTACTATACATACGTGCCACGTAAATAAAAATGACACTACATGTGTATTTAAGTTATATAAGGTTAGAAATGAACAGATATTATGAGTAGCTTAAGGTTTAAAGACATAAATTCGTGTAAGAATATCATAAGTCACTTTGAGAAGTATCTTCTTGTATCTGTTAGGAGAAGTATGGTTAATCAATTAAAACCAAATGTATAAACTATGAATATAAACACATATAGTAATTATATTCAGATTAAGACATATTTAGATTCACCTACACATATAGTATGTAGTAGTCAAGCTGGACTTTATAACTCAACATGATTAATATTCAATCTGTTCTGAACACTGAAAAAACTCACGTATGGAGGATAAATGATTGATAGAATAAATCATGTTGAGCATTGAAACGGAGCGTGTTCTAATTATTTGAATCATGTAATACTTAATCAACTAATTCTACTTATATTTGTTAAATATTTTGAAACCAAGTTCTACATGATAAACCAAAAAGAGAAAGATGTAGGGTTACAATATGGTACCACAAGTTTCAAAAACATCTGATATTAAATTGATACTACATGTGTATGAATAGGGTTCTAGGGTTAGGAATGAACACTATGAATATCTACGGTTTATACTTCAGAGGAATGTTTCCAGTGTAAAAGGGTCAGAAACCATCTAAATGACATTTCTAATGACATCTGAGTGAGACCAGTCTTGATCTTTAAGTTGTTGTATTTGATAGGATAAGCGACTCATTAAAAGTGAATATATATCAAACTCTTTTGAATATAGTAGTTAAGCTGGACTTGATTTTCAAACCTATATCAAGATCTTGCTTGTTTTTAACAATGAATAAACTACTATACGAGAAAAGAGAAAATTGTAATGATACGTATAAAGATGAACTTCAGTACATATGGTTAAAGTCAATAGGAAAAGCCAAGAGAGTAGAGAAAATATTAGTGGAAGAGATATAGAGATCATATTTTATTTAAACTTTGAATCAACATTTATATGAGTTAATGGAAAGGGAAGATGTAATGACGAGTACGAAGTATCAGTACTTTAACATAATACAATACATCCAATAATAAATTGGATTAAAGTTTAAAAAGCATGATGTTAAATGCTATTGTAAGATAAATAAATCAAGAATGAAGAAAATTATCAGTTGAGGGTTGTTGACGTTAAGAGAAGAGAAAATCATGAATCATGATACTACTTGGATATAATAAGATTAAATTGATATAATGGGTATTATTTGACGAAACATCAGAATATATAAAGAAATTAAAGTTTGATACTATAGAGTTTTAACAACACGAGAACACAAAAGTTGAAGTTCAAACTTAACTTTATTATCGTCTAGGACTTCCCATGAGTAATTGAACCGTAATATTATTGTCATCTAAGTCAAGTTGATGTGAATTTCTTGTGATTTTTTTTCTATTGAGAGAACAAGTAAAGTTACTCACTAGAATCTAACTTATACCAAATTCTTTTGTATATATTAGACTAGTGAAGTTATTAAAATATTCAAGACATAGATTAAAGACAACAACAAAAAACCAAGGGAGTACAGAAAATATTAGTGGTTGTTCGCTTGAGTAAAGTTTAAAAACATAGGTGTTCAATGCTACTGCAAGATAAATGAATCAAGAATGGAGAACATTATCAGTTGAGGGTTAAGGGTTGTTGACGTTAACAGCTGAGATGTTAGTCATGAATCCTCGTACTGCTCAACATAATAAGATGAAATGAATATAATGCTATTATTTGACGAAAGTCAGATCAGATGCATAAACCATTTGATATATAAAGAAAATTAAAGTGTTACACGTAAATAAAAATGACACTATATGTGCATTTTAGTTATATAGGGTTAGAAATGAACAGATATTATGAGTAGCTTAAGGTTTAAAGACATAAATTCGTGTAAGAATATCATAAGTCACTTTGAGAAGTATCTTCTTGTATCTGTTAGGAGAAGTATGGTTAATCAATTAAAACCAAATGTATATCAAACTATATGTATAAACTATGAATATAAACACATATAGTAATTATATTCAGATTAATACATATTTAGATTCACCTACACATATAGTATGTAGTAGTCAAGCTGGACTTTATAACTCAACATGATTAATATTCAATCTGTTCTGGACACTGAAAAAACTCACGTATGGAGGATAAATGATTGATAGAATAAATCAGGTTGAGCATTGAAACGGAGCGTGTTCGAATTATTTGAATCATGTAATACTTTATCAAGTTGGACTCCTTTAAACTCTTCATAAAGTTATACATATGATCAAATGGAAAAGAAAGATGCAATGTGACATATGAGAAGTCAGTACCTCGAGTATTATAAGAAGGGAATACATGGAAGGATATACTCAAGTATAGTCTACAAAACAATTCATATTAAATGGTACATAGGAAAACCGAACATGGAGACAGTATACAAATAGATTGATTTTATATTGGAACTAAATTCAAATATAAAGCACGTTCAACTTGGTTATCTTGACCATATGCAAGATATCAGAACGATAGCACATGTCCATTTAAGTTTGAGGGTTAGACATGAACATGAAATATCATATGCAAATAGCGTAGGGTTTAAACTCATGTAATTCTGAGGAATCTTTAAGATACATGTTAATCTTTAATACTTGAAAAGACAGAGAAGGATGTCAATAATCCATAGTGAAAAATTGAGTGATTTAATTGAAAAGCATAGATGAGTTCCATGAATTAAAATAGTACTTTGGCAAAAGTATGAGTAAATGTTGTAAGATCTTGTTAATAGAGGCTCATTGTATGAAGAAATCCTAATAAATGCATAAATGATATAAAGTTCAAGTTTTAATTCACAGAAAAATTTAGTTTAATGTTGCAGAAATTAAATGTTGGCAGAAACTGATATTGGTTTCTGAATTATTTTAATTGTTAATTGACATAGTTAGTTGATTAGTAAATATGTCCAACTGTCTCTAGTAACTTAGATATGAAAAACCCAGAGTGTATAAACAAGAGTGAAAGACCTTGTTTGAAGTATATAATCCTAAATAGGCAAGTATAGTACTTCGGTAAACATGAAAGATCTGATTGATAAGTTGTGATTCGATGGAAAATCACAAAACTCAGATAAGCGATCTAAAATAATGATTTTAATTCATAGAGATGTTACAGTTGAAACTTTACAGTATTAGATTAATTTATGTCTGAAACTGACTTTGGCTTCTGAATTATTTTAGTGATAGTAGATATAGTTACTTGACAGTGTGAATCTGCTCAAACTCTCACTTGTAATTCATATTTGAAAAACCGAGGGTGTATAAGAATGTGACATTTGGCTATATATGAAGTCTTGATCCTAAAAGTTTAGGATACTAATACAAACGTCAGAGTAATATGTGTAAGATGGAGTTTACAGAGTATTGTTAGAGAAAATCATAATATATATACCGATGACATGGAATATAAATTTTTATTCAGAAGACACTTTATTTTAGAGGTTCAGAGTCTTAGATTAATTTTCATAAGAAAGTGATATTGGCTTCTGAATTATTTTAGCGATAATAGATATAGTTAGTTCATCATGTGAATGTGTTCAACTCAGAATCAACTGTAATCACTTTTTAGAGGTTCAGAGTCTTAGATCAGTTTTCATCTGAAACTGACTTTGGCTTCTAAATTATTTTAATTGCAGTTGAATAAACAATGGATAGTACAGTATGTTGTTAAGCTGTCACTTGGATTCTATATTTGATCAACTGAGGAACCCTAAACAAAAGAGGGAGAGCTGTGCGCACAGTCCTGATCAAAACTAATCGCTATAGAGGATGATCGAGTAATCCAAAACTATATGATCACGATAATCATTTATTAAGTACATATGATTCATGACATAGTGAGTGTGAAGTGTCCATATGATGGGATATTACAAATGAGTATCCATGAAAATAGTTTCTATAAAATAAATGAGCTCCAAACTGTATATATGTGATATTGATTGAAATAAACTGAAGGTGAGAAATTCAGATATGGATCCTTGAAGGGTCTAACAACTACGTGTGCTAACCACATGCAAAGTATAGAAATGATACAACCGGCAGATTTACATATACGCGGAAAGAAGCAAAGAAGGACCAAGTTTGTTCTTAAGAAAAGTTAAACCCTCCACCATCAATTTTTTGCTCACACTTTTTATGAAGGGGTGTTAAGTGACATTTGAAACGTAATAGGCAAACATGATAAACTCTTTGACAATTGCGGATACATGTATTTTAAGTACACAAGTAGTAAATAGGTGTAAATAGAACAAAGAAAAGTTTAAATACAACAACTTACATGGAGTAATGGAAAAAGTGTCCAATATTTGGGTTTATTACGTATATCTAATGGGTTGCTATGAAAGACTAATGGGTTAAAGAGATCGAAGTTACATAGAGTAATGAAAGAAGTACTACGGTATTTGGATGTATTATGAATAAGTAATGGGTTACTTAGATCGAAATGATATAGGGTAATGGAAGAAGTATTACGGTATTTGGATGTATTATGAATAAGTAATGGGTGACATAGATCAACGTCACATAGAGTAACGAAAGAAGTACTACGGTATTTGGATTTATTATGATAAACTAATGGGTTCCATATTCAAGGTTATTCAAGGTTACTGGACCAGCCAGTCCAATATTTGGGTTTATTATGTATATCTAATGGGTTGCTATGAAAGACTAATGGGTTAAAAGTGACATAGAGTAATGAAAGAAGTACTACGGTATTTGGATGTATTATGAATATGTAATGGGTTCTTAGATCGAAGTGATATAGAGTAATGGAAGAAGTACTACGGTATTTGGATGTATTATGAATAAGTAATGGGTTCTTAGATCGAAGTGATATAGAGTAATGGAAGAAGTACTACGGTATTTGGATGTATTATGAATAAGTAAGGGTGACATAGATCAACGTCACATAGAGTAATGAAATATGTACTACGGTATTTGGATTTATTATGATAAACTAATGGGTTCCGTATTCAAGGTTATTTTATGCTGGAAGAAAGAAAAATAGACATACATACGAGCAATTAATTTATTCAGTACCAAAGAATCAATCACGTCCAAAAATGAAAAGAACATTAGTCCACGAGTAATTAATTAGTTTAGTGCCTGGCAGCGTAATATATTTGTTCGATTGCCAAGAATTAATTCGTAAAAAAAAGGAAAAAAGAATTGGATGCAGCACCGGGACTTCCCGGGAGGTCACCCATCCCAGTACTATTCCGGCCCAAGGGCATTTAACTGCAGAGTTCTGATGGGATCTGGTGGCGTGGCCCTGGTATGACCGCATCACGCTGCAAATGGTGGTATCCAAGTTTATAATAGCCAGTTGTTGAGGCATGAACATGGTTTAGGTAAAAAGTTCGAGGGAGGAATAATGTTTATCGATGATGGAGAATTTCATAGAAAAAATCAACTCCGCGAGACAATAAACCACCGGGGAAAAGTAAACCATCGCTACATTATCGCTACATTATCGTAAACCATCGCTACATTATCAAATACACGGGAATAGTTACATCGAGTCTAAAATTTAGCTTAAAGGCCCTGAATAAAATCATACTTTGCGTTGAAGTAGTCGGAATAAGATATCGGGAGCCGTCGCAACATTAATGAATCGGAGGAGGAGGAAAACCATCGGCACCGGAATAGTTACCATCGGGTAAAAATGTAGGCTTAAAGGCCTCTGAATTAAATCATACTTTGCGTTGAAGTCATCGGAATGGAATATCGGGAGAGCCTCCGCAACATTAATGAATCGGGAGGAGGAGGAAAACCATCGGCACCGGAATAGTTACGTCGAGTAAAAAAATTCGGCCTAAAGGCACTGAATTAATCGTTATTTACGTTGAAGTCAACGGAATTGAATTTCGGGATCATGTCACAAAATTAAAGCAACCCCAAACATCGGGAGGAGAAGGAAACCACCGGGTCCACGGAAATAGTTACGGCCGAGTAAGAAATTAATGCTTGAAGCCCCTGAATTAAATCGTACTTTGCGTTGAAGCGTATGGAATTTAATTTCATGAGCCCGTCGCGACACTAAACCATCGCTAATATTCGGGAGGAGGGGGAATTTCAAAAGGGACTTGACTTGATCCCTCTGAGTAATTTGTTTCGGGAGTAAAAACGGGCCTAAATTATGAATCAAGTTCAGTGGAAAGGGAAATATTTTGAATTAAAAGGGATGGGATTAAACCGGAGAAGTTCGTTAAAGGGAAATATTTAAAGTTAAAGGTATAGTAATAAAGTGAAGCAAACGGTTTGATTGATTGTTCCGAAAATAGCGTAGAAAGAAATAATAAATAAGCAATAGCAATAATTTATTCACCCTAAGTTGTAGGCAATTATTAATAGGGTTAGTTAAATTAGGGTCCCTCTGAAAAGCAAGGGGAAAAATCAACTTAATTAATATCGGGAGGAGGAAGAAACCATCATGGAAAATTAAACCATCGGCCTCCAGGAAAAATAGTTATAATTAAATCGTACTTTGCGTTGAAATCAAAGGAATTTAATATCGGGAGCCGTCGCAGCATGAAAGCATCGCTCTATCGGGAGCCGTAGGACACAATCGGGAAAGAATATTCCATCGGGCTCCACGAAAATAGTTACATGGGGTCTTTAAATTAAGGCTTAAAGGCCCCTGGGCCAAATCATTATTTGCGTTTTCGTCAAAGGAATGGGATATCAAGAGCCGCAGCAACATTAACAAATCATAAATATCGAGAGGAGGAGGATGAACAATTGCTCGAACCCCTCGAAGCTAATTGTTTCGCGAGTAAGTGCGAGCCTAGTTCGTATAAGGAAATATTAAAAGGAGATGTTTTAACAAAGATAAAGTTATAGCAACCTAAAAAGTGAAGAAGACGGTTCAATTTATTTTTCTGAGAAAGCGTAGAAGGAAATACTGAAAAGGTATTAGCAACAAATAGTTGAAATTATTCCTCTGGAATTTGAGAAATTCGTAGAAGGAAATAGTACAAAGTTATAGCAATAACAAAGTCGATGCAATAATAAAAGCAAAGCAGTAGATTGAATAAAGCATTAAGTTCGTAATAAGGAAATATTTAAAAGTAGAAGCAATAGTAATAATTTGTTCCTCTAATGTACCGGAAATATTTAAGAAGGAAACAAGAAGAAGGGAATATGTAAAAAAAGCATGGGAAAAATCAAATATAACACATAATACATGATACAAGGAACAAATAAATTAAGAGAGCAGAAGGAAACAAAGGAGAAACACGGGATTGAAAAGATACAAGCTGAAAGGGGGTGTGTTGTATTTATTTCCCACTAGAAATCGCAAGTATTTTACTTAGCCTTACCCTGGAATGATTAACGAGGCGGTTCGTACCCAAAATGGAGGAGTAAGGGTACTCTTTTATCCTTTTGTAATGCCTAAATGGCTTCAGAATCGCTTTCCGAGAACTTGGGCCAAGATAGTCATGACTAACGGTAGTTGGCCCGTAGCTAAAGGTCAAATGGGGTATCTCTCGCATCGGGAGCCTTTGTCGGACACCGGGCCAGTACAGTTAAGCACTGTCTTTATCGGGACCATAACTTCGTTACCCTTCCGGAAACTTGGGCTAAAGATAGTCATGACTAAGGCTAGTTGGCCCGTAGTTAAAAGTAATCCGGGTCCCATCGCTGATCGAGATCGAGCCATCGTGTGTCGCACCGGGACCATTTGTCGGACCACGCACAGGGCAACCGGGACCATTCTCTCCTTGTCGGAACCCTTCCGAGAACTTGGGCTAAAGATAGTCAAGACTAACTAGTCGCTAAAGCAGTTAGGCGAGCCGGTGAGGACCATCGGGACCATTTTCTGGAGCCAGCAACCCGAGCAGCCTAGAGATGCTTTGTACATCGAGTGTCGGACCACGGGCATGAGAAGCCTGGAGTATTGGAACCAATTCTGGGACCATCGAACCGGCCGTGGATCAATTTTGGTCGGGCGAGGGTTTAGGGAAGGATCAGAGATGGGACCATTTTGGGCATTTTCTGGAGTTAAGAGTCAATACCTTTTTGGGGTTGATCTGGGCGGGGCGGGGTTGGAGTAAAGTAGGGTCTCTGATGGATCAGCGAGCAGATCAGATCTGGGACCACGTAACCCACAACCCTCCCTCCGGGTGGATGGGTTGGGGTAGTGGAGGGTGTAAGGGTGGTCTCCCAACCAAAGGGCGGGCGGTCTGGCTGGTCCCGCGGATGATCCAGAGAAACACAACCCGAGACAGTGTGGTCTCCACAACCACAACCCATCCGACCGTGGTTGCCTCTGTACGTACGAGGTTGCCAGCGGTACTAACTAGGTTAGAGCCCGCCTTCGTACGTGTGGCGTGGCCCAATGAGAGAGAAGAACCAGGTAAATTTGAATTAATTGAGTAAATAGATAAATAAATAGATAAAATTAAGAATAAATAGATAAAAATTAAAGAATGAATAAATGAATAAGAGATAAATAAATAAAATTAGAAATAATAAAAAAGAATAATATTTAAATAATTGAATTTGGTGTTCCTTTTTACCTGGCCATTTTCTGTGTTCGGACACACCTGCGGGCTAATCCACGTGGCAAGTTGGCATTTTGTCCATTCCAGGTTTGGATCTGAGTGGCAGAACACCTGCCACGTGTCAAAAGAATAAGGGATATTGAGTGGGACTCCGCACGTAAGTCCACGTGGCATCCAACCCAACATTTAGACGGAAATCATACTTCCGCATAAATTTCGAGTATTCTGGCGATATAAGAGCACCCTCACGTGTTGACACGTGGCAACATCCCTACTTCCAACATTCAGGGAAAGGGATTTTCTGAGTACATAAGAGGTACTCATTTCCATCTCCTGAAAAATGAAGGAGTACTGCGAATGAGAGAGTGCCACGTGGTAGATTTATTACGGTTCACATTTCTTGAAAACCTTTCCACACGTATGGCCACGTGGCATTGGAATTCCACACGAGAAGAAAAATCCGTATAGATGGCCGTTTTCGAGGTCTAGGTTTTCCCTCACACGTGCGTCCACGTGGCACCCACTTCCAACACTTGGTCAAAAGAAAGAAGAAAAGAAAAAGCCTTGTTCTCACGTGCGGGTTAGAATTT
>JAYKYS010000586.1:0-2500 GCA_036924285.1 Asterella californica
CGTCGTGAGGCGTGGCCGCCGGGGGGTTGGACCGGTCTCCGTCGGTGTTCACTTGTGGCTTTTCTGTCCGTCGCGGTTCTGCCTTTAGCGGGGTGGAGTCCCGGGCAAGAGGTCCTCGTGAGTGCCGGGGGGTCGGTCTTTAATGTCTCGATCGCAACATCTTCCGTACGACTCGTAGAGGATCTTTTCCAGCATTGGCCTGCTTGGAGTAGCTCGTTCTACGAAGACATGACGGAGTCTGTTGGGGTCCGCGTGTGATCTTGTGCCGAACGCGAGTAGACACGTCCCGGTGTAAGCTGGTGGTCGTCGGCCTGGCGACCTGCGACGGGCGTCTATAGACACCCGCTAGCCGTTAACTCGGGCGGATGCCGTACCGGCATACCGCCCCGTCCTTGAAGTCCCGGGAGTGTCTTGAAAACCCGTCATTGATAAAGGACCCGCTGTGGTGGTCTCGGGTGTCGGAGCTGTAGTGGAAAAGCACTCCGGCATTCATTGGTGTTAAATGACTCGTCCTTCGAGTCACCCCTCCGAGTTGTGGGGCACCGACGGGATCAAGGACACTTCAGGACGTTCAGGGCCGGGGCGATTTTCCGGTGCGGACATCCGTCCTTGTGAACGACTAACGGAAGTCTTTGGATGCCCGCCGTCACGGTCCTGTAGTACTGCCGTCTTCCTCCTCCGGGCCTTCGGATTCCGCAAGTTCTACGGACGCGAAGAGCTTGCCATGGATCCGTCTGTCCGGTGCTCTTCCTTGAATCTTTCTCCTAACGGAGAACAAACCATAGGAAAAATTATTGGCTGAGCCTTTTGTTCCGGGGAGATCTCACCGTTTCCGGTCGGAGGTTTTCTCCTTTTCCTTTCTCTTGCCTTCTTCGAAACTGACGTTCCGAGGAGGGCATTGAGATCGGAAGGGAGGAGCCCGCGGATTCGGAACCCGTTCCGGTCGGAGGTTTTCTTCTCTTCCTTCTCTTGCCTTCTTCGGAACAAACGTAGTTTCGAGGAGGGCATTGGGTTGGAAGGGAAGAGCCCGCGGATTCGGTTTCCGTTCCGGTCGGAGGATCTCTTTCCTTCTCTTGCCTTAACCGGAAATTGGCAATTCGGATTAAGGCATTGGGACTGGAAGGAGGAGCCCGCGGATTCGGTGGCTGGTTTCTTCGAAGCAATACCAAACAAAAATCTTACGACTCTCAGCAACGGATATCTTGGCTCTCGCAACGATGAAGAACGCAGCGAAATGCGATACCTAATGTGAATTGCAGAATTCCGCGAATCATCGAGTTTTTGAACGCATATTGCGCCCGAGGTCTCGTACCGAGGGCACGTCTGTCTGAGCGTCGCCGCATTAACTCACCTCTCTCTGTACTTTGGTACGGAGAGAGAGTGGACTTGACCGTCCGGGAACGCCGGTCTTAATAGCCGAGTGGTCGCGGTCGGTTTAAATGCAGTCGTCGTGGGCATCGTCCGAGCAGGGCGTGCGTGAAGGTGATGGTACGAAGGCCCCCCGTGATAAGGGGCCGGAGTTAAAGAGCCAGAACAGCACGCCTTTCTCGTTAGATGCCTTGGCGAAAATATACACAGGAAAGATTCGGGAAAAGAGACCTCTGTGAGTCGAAGAAGAAGGGAGCGGTTTGAAGGGTTTAAGGAGGGCCCCTTTCAAACTGTCATATTCTCTCCCTTTTTCTTCTTCTTTCAGGGTGTTGATTTACCGGAACAGCACTGACCTCAGATCAGGCGAGACTACCCGCTGAGTTTAAGCATATCACTAAGCGGAGGAAAAGAAACTAACAAGGATTCCCCTAGTAGCGGCGAGCGAACCGGGAGAAGCCCAGCTTGAAAATCGTGTCGTTTCGGCGGCACGAGTTGTAGTCTGGAGAAGTGTCCTCTGCGGCGGACCCGGCCTAAGTCCCCTGGAAAGGGGCGTCAGAGAGGGTGAGAACCCCGTCGGGCCGGGACCCTGCTGCTCCACGAGGCGCTGTCTACGAGTCGGGCTGTTTGGGAATGCAGCCCTAAGCGGGAGGTAAATTCCTTCCAAGGCTAAATACCGGCGAGAGACCGATAGCGAACAAGTACCGCGAGGGAAAGATGAAAAGGACTTTGAAAAGAGAGTTAAAAAGTGCTTGAAATTGCTGGGAGGGAAGCGAATGGAGGCCTCGTGTGCGCCCCGGTCGGATGCGGAACGGCGTGAGCTGGTCCGCCGCTCGACGCGGGGGTGCTGGTCGGCGTGGGCTTTTCCGGCGGGACAAAAAGTCGGCCTTCAGTGGCCGGCCGATGCCGTCGGAGAGGCCGAGGACCCGAAGTGCGTGCCTGCGGGTTTTCCGCGGGCGGACTCCTCCGGGAGTTCCTGCGTACTCGGGACGCCGGCGTAGTGGGCTTTTCATCCGACCCGTCTTGAAACACGGACCAAGGAGTCTAACATGCATGCGAGCCGGTGGGCGGCAAACCCACGTTGAGGCGAAAATAACTTGACTGGTGTGATCCTCGTTTTTAGGCGGGGTGCAAC
>JAYKYS010000586.1:7500-20000 GCA_036924285.1 Asterella californica
CTTGACTATCTTTAGCCCAAGTTCTCGGAAGGGTTCCGACAAGGAGAGAATGGTCCCGGTTGCCCTGTGCGTGGTCCGACAAATGGTCCCGGTGCGACACACGATGGCTCGATCTCGATCAGCGATGGGACCCGGATTACTTTTAACTACGGGCCAACTAGCCTTAGTCATGACTATCTTTAGCCCAAGTTTCCGGAAGGGTAACGAAGTTATGGTCCCGATAAAGACAGTGCTTAACTGTACTGGCCCGGTGTCCGACAAAGGCTCCCGATGCGAGAGATACCCCATTTGACCTTTAGCTACGGGCCAACTACCGTTAGTCATGACTATCTTTGGCCCAAGTTCTCGGAAAGCGATTCTGAAGCCATTTAGGCATTACAAAAGGATAAAAGAGTACCCTTACTCCTCCATTTTGGGTACGAACCGCCTCGTTAATCATTCCAGGGTAAGGCTAAGTAAAATACTTGCGATTTCTAGTGGGAAATAAATACAACACACCCCCTTTCAGCTTGTATCTTTTCAATCCCGTGTTTCTCCTTTGTTTCCTTCTGCTCTCTTAATTTATTTGTTCCTTGTATCATGTATTATGTGTTATATTTGATTTTTCCCATGCTTTTTTTACATATTCCCTTCTTCTTGTTTCCTTCTTAAATATTTCCGGTACATTAGAGGAACAAATTATTACTATTGCTTCTACTTTTAAATATTTCCTTATTACGAACTTAATGCTTTATTCAATCTACTGCTTTGCTTTTATTATTGCATCGACTTTGTTATTGCTATAACTTTGTACTATTTCCTTCTACGAATTTCTCAAATTCCAGAGGAATAATTTCAACTATTTGTTGCTAATACCTTTTCAGTATTTCCTTCTACGCTTTCTCAGAAAAATAAATTGAACCGTCTTCTTCACTTTTTAGGTTGCTATAACTTTATCTTTGTTAAAACATCTCCTTTTAATATTTCCTTATACGAACTAGGCTCGCACTTACTCGCGAAACAATTAGCTTCGAGGGGTTCGAGCAATTGTTCATCCTCCTCCTCTCGATATTTATGATTTGTTAATGTTGCTGCGGCTCTTGATATCCCATTCCTTTGACGAAAACGCAAATAATGATTTGGCCCAGGGGCCTTTAAGCCTTAATTTAAAGACCCCATGTAACTATTTTCGTGGAGCCCGATGGAATATTCTTTCCCGATTGTGTCCTACGGCTCCCGATAGAGCGATGCTTTCATGCTGCGACGGCTCCCGATATTAAATTCCTTTGATTTCAACGCAAAGTACGATTTAATTATAACTATTTTTCCTGGAGGCCGATGGTTTAATTTTCCATGATGGTTTCTTCCTCCTCCCGATATTAATTAAGTTGATTTTTCCCCTTGCTTTTCAGAGGGACCCTAATTTAACTAACCCTATTAATTAATTGCCTACAACTTAGGGTGAATAAATTATTGCTATTGCTTATTTATTATTTCTTTCTACGCTATTTTCGGAACAATCAATCAAACCGTTTGCTTCACTTTATTACTATACCTTTAACTTTAAATATTTCCCTTTAACGAACTTCTCCGGTTTAATCCCATCCCTTTTAATTCAAAATATTTCCCTTTCCACTGAACTTGATTCATAATTTAGGCCCGTTTTTACTCCCGAAACAAATTACTCAGAGGGATCAAGTCAAGTCCCTTTTGAAATTCCCCCTCCTCCCGAATATTAGCGATGGTTTAGTGTCGCGACGGGCTCATGAAATTAAATTCCATACGCTTCAACGCAAAAGTACGATTTAATTCAGGGGCTTCAAGCATTAATTTCTTACTCGGCCGTAACTATTTCCGTGGACCCGGTGGTTTCCTTCTCCTCCCGATGTTTGGGGTTGCTTTAATTTTGTGACATGATCCCGAAATTCAATTCCGTTGACTTCAACGTAAATAACGATTAATTCAGTGCCTTTAGGCCGAATTTTTTTACTCGACGTAACTATTCCGGTGCCGATGGTTTTCCTCCTCCTCCCGATTCATTAATGTTGCGGAGGCTCTCCCGATATTCCATTCCGATGACTTCAACGCAAAGTATGATTTAATTCAGAGGCCTTTAAGCCTACATTTTTTACCCGATGGTAACTATTCCGGTGCCGATGGTTTTCCTCCTCCTCCCGATTCATTAATGTTGCGACGGCTCCCGATATCTTATTCCGACTACTTCAACGCAAAGTATGATTTTATTCAGGGCCTTTAAGCTAAATTTTAGACTCGATGTAACTATTCCCGTGTATTTGATAATGTAGCGATGGTTTACGATAATGTAGCGATAATGTAGCGATGGTTTACTTTTCCCCGGTGGTTTATTGTCTCGCGGAGTTGATTTTTTCTATGAAATTCTCCATCATCGATAAACATTATTCCTCCCTCGAACTTTTACCTAAACCATGTTCATGCCTCAACAACTGGCTATTATAAACTTGGATACCACCATTTGCAGCGTGATGCGGTCATACCAGGGCCACGCCACCAGATCCCATCAGAACTCTGCAGTTAAATGCCCTTGGGCCGGAATAGTACTGGGATGGGTGACCTCCCGGGAAGTCCCGGTGCTGCATCCAATTCTTTTTTCCTTTTTTTTACGAATTAATTCTTTGGCAATCGAACAAATATATTACGCTGCCAGGCACTAAACTAATTAATTACTCGTGGACTAATGTTCTTTTCATTTTTGGACGTGAATTGATTCTTTGGTACTGAATAAATTAATTGCTCGTATGTATGTCTATTTTTCTTTCTTCCAGCATAAAATAACCTTGAATACGGAACCCATTAGTTTATCATAATAAATCCAAATACCGTAGTACATATTTCATTACTCTATGTGACGTTGATCTATGTCACCCCTTACTTATTCATAATACATCCAAATACCGTAGTACTTCTTCCATTACTCTATATCACTTCGATCTAAGAACCCATTACTTATTCATAATACATCCAAATACCGTAGTACTTCTTCCATTACTCTATATCACTTCGATCTAAGAACCCATTACATATTCATAATACATCCAAATACCGTAGTACTTCTTTCATTACTCTATGTCACTTTTAACCCATTAGTCTTTCATAGCAACCCATTAGATATACATAATAAACCCAAATATTGGACTGGCTGGTCCAGTAACCTTGAATAACCTTGAATATGGAACCCATTAGTTTATCATAATAAATCCAAATACCGTAGTACTTCTTTCGTTACTCTATGTGACGTTGATCTATGTCACCCATTACTTATTCATAATACATCCAAATACCGTAATACTTCTTCCATTACCCTATATCATTTCGATCTAAGTAACCCATTACTTATTCATAATACATCCAAATACCGTAGTACTTCTTTCATTACTCTATGTAACTTCGATCTCTTTAACCCATTAGTCTTTCATAGCAACCCATTAGATATACGTAATAAACCCAAATATTGGACACTTTTTCCATTACTCCATGTAAGTTGTTGTATTTAAACTTTTCTTTGTTCTATTTACACCTATTTACTACTTGTGTACTTAAAATACATGTATCCGCAATTGTCAAAGAGTTTATCATGTTTGCCTATTACGTTTCAAATGTCACTTAACACCCCTTCATAAAAAGTGTGAGCAAAAAATTGATGGTGGAGGGTTTAACTTTTCTTAAGAACAAACTTGGTCCTTCTTTGCTTCTTTCCGCGTATATGTAAATCTGCCGGTTGTATCATTTCTATACTTTGCATGTGGTTAGCACACGTAGTTGTTAGACCCTTCAAGGATCCATATCTGAATTTCTCACCTTCAGTTTATTTCAATCAATATCACATATATACAGTTTGGAGCTCATTTATTTTATAGAAACTATTTTCATGGATACTCATTTGTAATATCCCATCATATGGACACTTCACACTCACTATGTCATGAATCATATGTACTTAATAAATGATTATCGTGATCATATAGTTTTGGATTACTCGATCATCCTCTATAGCGATTAGTTTTGATCAGGACTGTGCGCACAGCTCTCCCTCTTTTGTTTAGGGTTCCTCAGTTGATCAAATATAGAATCCAAGTGACAGCTTAACAACATACTGTACTATCCATTGTTTATTCAACTGCAATTAAAATAATTTAGAAGCCAAAGTCAGTTTCAGATGAAAACTGATCTAAGACTCTGAACCTCTAAAAAGTGATTACAGTTGATTCTGAGTTGAACACATTCACATGATGAACTAACTATATCTATTATCGCTAAAATAATTCAGAAGCCAATATCACTTTCTTATGAAAATTAATCTAAGACTCTGAACCTCTAAAATAAAGTGTCTTCTGAATAAAAATTTATATTCCATGTCATCGGTATATATATTATGATTTTCTCTAACAATACTCTGTAAACTCCATCTTACACATATTACTCTGACGTTTGTATTAGTATCCTAAACTTTTAGGATCAAGACTTCATATATAGCCAAATGTCACATTCTTATACACCCTCGGTTTTTCAAATATGAATTACAAGTGAGAGTTGAGCAGATTCACACTGTCAAGTAACTATATCTACTATCACTAAAATAATTCAGAAGCCAAAGTCAGTTTCAGACATAAATTAATCTAATACTGTAAAGTTTCAACTGTAACATCTCTATGAATTAAAATCATTATTTTAGATCGCTTATCTGAGTTTTGTGATTTTCCATCGAATCACAACTTATCAATCAGATCTTTCATGTTTACCGAAGTACTATACTTGCCTATTTAGGATTATATACTTCAAACAAGGTCTTTCACTCTTGTTTATACACTCTGGGTTTTTCATATCTAAGTTACTAGAGACAGTTGGACATATTTACTAATCAACTAACTATGTCAATTAACAATTAAAATAATTCAGAAACCAATATCAGTTTCTGCCAACATTTAATTTCTGCAACATTAAACTAAATTTTTCTGTGAATTAAAACTTGAACTTTATATCATTTATGCATTTATTAGGATTTCTTCATACAATGAGCCTCTATTAACAAGATCTTACAACATTTACTCATACTTTTGCCAAAGTACTATTTTAATTCATGGAACTCATCTATGCTTTTCAATTAAATCACTCAATTTTTCACTATGGATTATTGACATCCTTCTCTGTCTTTTCAAGTATTAAAGATTAACATGTATCTTAAAGATTCCTCAGAATTACATGAGTTTAAACCCTACGCTATTTGCATATGATATTTCATGTTCATGTCTAACCCTCAAACTTAAATGGACATGTGCTATCGTTCTGATATCTTGCATATGGTCAAGATAACCAAGTTGAACGTGCTTTATATTTGAATTTAGTTCCAATATAAAATCAATCTATTTGTATACTGTCTCCATGTTCGGTTTTCCTATGTACCATTTAATATGAATTGTTTTGTAGACTATACTTGAGTATATCCTTCCATGTATTCCCTTCTTATAATACTCGAGGTACTGACTTCTCATATGTCACATTGCATCTTTCTTTTCCATTTGATCATATGTATAACTTTATGAAGAGTTTAAAGGAGTCCAACTTGATAAAGTATTACATGATTCAAATAATTCGAACACGCTCCGTTTCAATGCTCAACCTGATTTATTCTATCAATCATTTATCCTCCATACGTGAGTTTTTTCAGTGTCCAGAACAGATTGAATATTAATCATGTTGAGTTATAAAGTCCAGCTTGACTACTACATACTATATGTGTAGGTGAATCTAAATATGTATTAATCTGAATATAATTACTATATGTGTTTATATTCATAGTTTATACATATAGTTTGATATACATTTGGTTTTAATTGATTAACCATACTTCTCCTAACAGATACAAGAAGATACTTCTCAAAGTGACTTATGATATTCTTACACGAATTTATGTCTTTAAACCTTAAGCTACTCATAATATCTGTTCATTTCTAACCCTATATAACTAAAATGCACATATAGTGTCATTTTTATTTACGTGTAACACTTTAATTTTCTTTATATATCAAATGGTTTATGCATCTGATCTGACTTTCGTCAAATAATAGCATTATATTCATTTCATCTTATTATGTTGAGCAGTACGAGGATTCATGACTAACATCTCAGCTGTTAACGTCAACAACCCTTAACCCTCAACTGATAATGTTCTCCATTCTTGATTCATTTATCTTGCAGTAGCATTGAACACCTATGTTTTTTAAACTTTACTCAAGCGAACAACCACTAATATTTTCTGTACTCCCTTGGTTTTTTGTTGTTGTCTTTAATCTATGTCTTGAATATTTTAATAACTTCACTAGTCTAATATATACAAAAGAATTTGGTATAAGTTAGATTCTAGTGAGTAACTTTACTTGTTCTCTCAATAGAAAAAAAATCACAAGAAATTCACATCAACTTGACTTAGATGACAATAATATTACGGTTCAATTACTCATGGGAAGTCCTAGACGATAATAAAGTTAAGTTTGAACTTCAACTTTTGTGTTCTCGTGTTGTTAAAACTCTATAGTATCAAACTTTAATTTCTTTATATATTCTGATGTTTCGTCAAATAATACCCATTATATCAATTTAATCTTATTATATCCAAGTAGTATCATGATTCATGATTTTCTCTTCTCTTAACGTCAACAACCCTCAACTGATAATTTTCTTCATTCTTGATTTATTTATCTTACAATAGCATTTAACATCATGCTTTTTAAACTTTAATCCAATTTATTATTGGATGTATTGTATTATGTTAAAGTACTGATACTTCGTACTCGTCATTACATCTTCCCTTTCCATTAACTCATATAAATGTTGATTCAAAGTTTAAATAAAATATGATCTCTATATCTCTTCCACTAATATTTTCTCTACTCTCTTGGCTTTTCCTATTGACTTTAACCATATGTACTGAAGTTCATCTTTATACGTATCATTACAATTTTCTCTTTTCTCGTATAGTAGTTTATTCATTGTTAAAAACAAGCAAGATCTTGATATAGGTTTGAAAATCAAGTCCAGCTTAACTACTATATTCAAAAGAGTTTGATATATATTCACTTTTAATGAGTCGCTTATCCTATCAAATACAACAACTTAAAGATCAAGACTGGTCTCACTCAGATGTCATTAGAAATGTCATTTAGATGGTTTCTGACCCTTTTACACTGGAAACATTCCTCTGAAGTATAAACCGTAGATATTCATAGTGTTCATTCCTAACCCTAGAACCCTATTCATACACATGTAGTATCAATTTAATATCAGATGTTTTTGAAACTTGTGGTACCATATTGTAACCCTACATCTTTCTCTTTTTGGTTTATCATGTAGAACTTGGTTTCAAAATATTTAACAAATATAAGTAGAATTAGTTGATTAAGTATTACATGATTCAAATAATTAGAACACGCTCCGTTTCAATGCTCAACATGATTTATTCTATCAATCATTTATCCTCCATACGTGAGTTTTTTCAGTGTTCAGAACAGATTGAATATTAATCATGTTGAGTTATAAAGTCCAGCTTGACTACTACATACTATATGTGTAGGTGAATCTAAATATGTCTTAATCTGAATATAATTACTATATGTGTTTATATTCATAGTTTATACATTTGGTTTTAATTGATTAACCATACTTCTCCTAACAGATACAAGAAGATACTTCTCAAAGTGACTTATGATATTCTTACACGAATTTATGTCTTTAAACCTTAAGCTACTCATAATATCTGTTCATTTCTAACCTTATATAACTTAAATACACATGTAGTGTCATTTTTATTTACGTGGCACGTATGTATAGTAGTTAAGCTGGACTTGATTCATAAATCTCACCATAAATCTCTTGGATAACAATAAGATGATATTTCACTAATGAGAAGTTTACAACAATAAATAGTTAGGCCTCACCTTTATCTTTTGTATTTTCTTGTTCGTAAGACTCTAGATTATCAAACTAAAATTCCATTTATATACTAAATCGTGTCTTAGGTTTCATCAAATAATACCATTATATTAATTTACATCTTATAGGTTTTAACTATTACTTAGACTGTTTACCGAAGTTCTACCTTAATTCATGACATTCATCTCTTCACTTCACGAATATAACCCTCAACTGATAACCTCTCTCCGGGAAAATTTACTTATTAAGCTTTTCTGACCCTAAAACTTAAATACATAATCCCAATAGCGTTCTGATATGTGCATATGGTCAATCTACACATGGTTCAATTTCTAAATTTAAATAACTTGACAATTATTCTAAATATATTTTATATTCACTTAACTGAATATCACATGTAGTCCATCATATATACTTCATATACCTTCAGGCTAGATCTTAAAGACACATGTAATGTCGGTTTAATATTTTGGATATGGTCATCTATACACCAATTAAAGCTATATATTTATACATCTGGTAACATATAAGGATTTCAATAAGGAAATCAACTTGAACATAAGTTGTATTCTGTTTTCCATGTTTTATTGTTCCATTTAATACCGAGATGTTTTTGAAACTTTACTCCAAGATATAGATCCCATTATTACACATATACTTCTTACTTTTCATTCTCTGCATGTAGTAGTTCATACTATATGTCTTTCTATGTAGATTTACTATCAATGATAGATGTTTGAGAAACTTTACCCTTGAATGTATTCTTTTAAAATACATTGATAAGAAGATATACTTGTCATGACTTTTATATATGTATATAAGGTTATATCTTTCTTTCTCATACTTGACTAAAACAAATGAAAGGTATTTAGGTTGAATTATCAAGTCCAACTTGACAACTACATATTAAGTATAGTAGTAGATTATTTACATCACGAGAGTTAGGTATATCTTAGGTTTTAATGACAAGCAGTACTTATTCTATCGACTCAAGAAAATCGCACCAATATCACTTAGAGGATAGTAATGCGATGGTACTGTTTGCAACTACAGTATATTTAATTCTCAACTTCATTTTTGAATTCTCTTGATTTAAGACTGACTCTCTATAGTATCAAACTTTAGTTGTTTGTGAATTAATATTATATGTAAGATAGTTTATGACTTTTCTCATCAATAAGACCATCTTAATTTGTTCTTAGAGTTTAATTCAGCCTTAGTACCAAAGTACTATAATCTGATATACATTGGTTCTTGATTAAGAACCTTTCCTAATAATTGATAATATTCTTTTTGGATATTATCATATATACACCAGTTCAAGATATACATAGGGTAACATATAAAGATTTGAATAATAAAATCAATCTGAATAAAAGTTGTATTCTGTTTTCCATGGTTCACTGTTTCATGTACATTTAATACCCAGATGTATTTTAAATTAGAAACTCTACTCGAAAATATCCATTCCATTATGACACTAATACTTAAAACTTGTCATGCTCTGCATGTAGTAACTAATACTGTAAGTTTTTGATGTAGCATTTACTATCAATGATATATATTTTAGAAACTTTATTCCAATATACTCTTGGATGTATTGTTTTACGATACATCAAAGAATATACTCGTCATGAATATCACTTAGGACCCTTTTGTAATAACTGGTAATGTTCTTTTTGGATGTTATCATATATACACCAGTTCAAGATATATACAGAGTAAAGATTTGAATAATAAAATCAACCTGAATATAAGTTGTATTCTGTTTTCCATGGTTCAGTGTTTCATGTACGGTTTAATACCCAGATGTTTTTTAAATTAGAAACTCTACTCGAAGATATCCATTCCATTATGGCACTGATACTTAAAACTTGTCATGCTCTGCATGTAGTAATTTGATACTGTATTTTTTTATGTAGCATTTACTATCAATGATATATATTTTAGAAACTTTACTCCAATATACTCTTGGATGTATTGTTTCACGATTCATCCAAAGATATACTCTCCATTATGAAAATGATACGTAATACTTGTCATGCTTTGCATGTAGTAATTAATACTGTGTATTTTTTGTGTAGCATTTACTATCAATGATATATATTTTAGAAACTTTACTCCAATATACTCTTGTTGTATTGTTTTTCGATACATCAAAGGATATACTCGTCATGAACTTTCTATGCAACATTATATCTTTCTTTTTCGTGTTTGACTAGAACAAATAGAAGGTAGATTTAGGCTGAATTATTGAGTCTACATTGACAACTAAATACTAAATACTATGTGTAGTAGTAGATTATATATATTACGAGAGGTTTGTATATCTTAGGTTGAAATATCCTTTATTCTATCTATTCAAGAAACTGAGATGAAACTTAGACGACAATAATATGATGGTCTTGTTTGCAACTATGTTATAGTTCTCATCTTCATCTTTGTATTAGAAGTTTTATTCAGACTTAGTACCAATTTACTACCAAAGTACTATCTTAACTCATGACTTGCATCTCTTCTCTTCGAGAACATTAACAACCATGTACATCTCTAAGTACTAAGTACTTTTCTGATCTGCATAGTAGAATACATAAAACACATTATCTTGTTTATCAACATTTTAGTGGCAGATTTACCAACAATGAGTTAAATTGAGTTTGAATTATCCTCCCAACTATTTCATCAAATACAAGAAATTCTACTCATCAAATATCACTCAAGACCTATTTGCAATAACTGGTAAACTCACAAGTATATTCATGAGTTTATAAGGTAATATTTCGTTCTAACCCTAAAATACACAAGCCCAATAACGTTTTGATGTTTTGCATATGATCAGTCTAAACAAGTTCGTGCATCTCAACGTTAAAATAATATAACCAATCCAAATGTCTAGATGCGGGGATATTATCATATACATATATTCCACATAACAACTTTCATGTTTCATTCTAGCATATTACATATTAGCTTGATTCAAGGTTTTAATTAAGTCGAAATATCAAGTCTAGCTTCACTACTACGACTACAAATAATGAAACGGTCTTATTGACAGTATAAGTACGGATGATCATTAAAACTAAACGGGTATCTCACTATCTTATATACGCAGTACTTTCAAAATAACTATGTGCTAAAATAATACAATATCTATTTTTTCCACCTACTATCATATAACTTAGAAGAAAATGTGCATGGATCTCTACGTCGAGAAGAAAATTCATTATTAATTACTTTGTAGAAATAGCTGTTAGAAAAACAGTGTTGTCTATATGGAAAGAATTATCCAAATGGGTTTAGTACTAAATGAAGATAACATATTTCTAAAAGACAAGTTTGAGATAAAACAACCCGTTAGAACATCTACATATTCTATTAATATTAGAGACTTAAAATAAAGACAAGTCAACTTATAAATTCTCTCTCCTTGAGAATAATAACGATGTAAAATTGGTTAAACTTTTGATGATATAATATCTTACTTATTCTGATATTATATCACCAAAATATGACACTTAGATGACAATCATATGATGGTCTTGTTTGCAGCAATAGTATATTTAGTTCTCATCCTCCTCTTTGTATTCTCTTGATGTTAGACTCTATAATATCAAACTTGAGTTATGTGTGAACTAATATGCATATATCAGATCGTTTGCGATTTCCACCTGTAAGATCATCTTGAATTCACTAAAATAATAAAATATATTATTTAGCACCTCCTAACATAAGCGACCTCAAGTATAACTTAGAAGATAATGTGCATGGATCTTTATGTAATCTGGTTATCAAGAAGAAAATCCATCACTAATTACATTGAAGATCTCGCTGTTAGAAAATATACCCAAACTCGTATTCACCACCAATTTCGTTTATCCACCCTTTATCCGATCTTAGGTATATCATTGATAAGATGATAGATAATTAAAATAAAGAAATTCAACTTATAAGTTCTCTTTCCTCGAGAATAATTACGGTATACAATTAGCAGATCTTTTGGTGATATAATATCTTACTTATTCGTCATTACTTTGTAGACATCGCTGTAAGAAAATATGTATGAATACAATTATCAAAATATATATTTTTACTAAATGAATAAGATATGTTTATGAAAGATAAACTAAAATTAAAACTACTCATTAGATCATCTCGTTATTATGCATGCAGCATATTTATTACCACTAAATGAATGGTTCTGATCTTTACTGTACATTTTAGCACATATATAGATTATTGATAAAATCATGGAGAATATAAATGCAGATAAATAAATTTATAAGTTCTCTCGCCCCGAAAATAATTATGGTTCGAAGTATAAAATTAATAGATTTCTTGGTGATGTAATATCATTCTTAACCCATCGTTTTATATTTTTCCAGGATTTTCTGTCTAATTATCAGTTGAAATTATATTCGGCTGATTAAACCGTCCCCATTTGACCTGAAATTTTCCCCTCGGGTAGCTCGAGAGTAGTCCTCACACCTAAAATTTATTTGAGCCAATTTCATCGAGCCACCTTCGAGATCTGGAGTGATCTGTACCCACGTGTAGGC
>JAYKYS010000587.1:5000-17500 GCA_036924285.1 Asterella californica
ATCTGCTAATTGTATACCGTAATTATTCTCGAGGAAAGAGAACTTATAAGTTGAATTTCTTTATTTTAATTATCTATCATCTTATCAATGATATACCTAAGATCGGATAAAGGGTGGATAAACGAAATTGGTGGTGAATACGAGTTTGGGTATATTTTCTAACAGCGAGATCTTCAATGTAATTAGTGATGGATTTTCTTCTTGATAACCAGATTACATAAAGATCCATGCACATTATCTTCTAAGTTATACTTGAGGTCGCTTATGTTAGGAGGTGCTAAATAATATATTTTATTATTTTAGTGAATTCAAGATGATCTTACAGGTGGAAATCGCAAACGATCTGATATATGCATATTAGTTCACACATAACTCAAGTTTGATATTATAGAGTCTAACATCAAGAGAATACAAAGAGGAGGATGAGAACTAAATATACTATTGCTGCAAACAAGACCATCATATGATTGTCATCTAAGTGTCATATTTTGGTGATATAATATCAGAATAAGTAAGATATTATATCATCAAAAGTTTAACCAATTTTACATCGTTATTATTCTCAAGGAGAGAGAATTTATAAGTTGACTTGTCTTTATTTTAAGTCTCTAATATTAATAGAATATGTAGATGTTCTAACGGGTTGTTTTATCTCAAACTTGTCTTTTAGAAATATGTTATCTTCATTTAGTACTAAACCCATTTGGATAATTCTTTCCATATAGACAACACTGTTTTTCTAACAGCTATTTCTACAAAGTAATTAATAATGAATTTTCTTCTCGACGTAGAGATCCATGCACATTTTCTTCTAAGTTATATGATAGTAGGTGGAAAAAATAGATATTGTATTATTTTAGCACATAGTTATTTTGAAAGTACTGCGTATATAAGATAGTGAGATACCCGTTTAGTTTTAATGATCATCCGTACTTATACTGTCAATAAGACCGTTTCATTATTTGTAGTCGTAGTAGTGAAGCTAGACTTGATATTTCGACTTAATTAAAACCTTGAATCAAGCTAATATGTAATATGCTAGAATGAAACATGAAAGTTGTTATGTGGAATATATGTATATGATAATATCCCCGCATCTAGACATTTGGATTGGTTATATTATTTTAACGTTGAGATGCACGAACTTGTTTAGACTGATCATATGCAAAACATCAAAACGTTATTGGGCTTGTGTATTTTAGGGTTAGAACGAAATATTACCTTATAAACTCATGAATATACTTGTGAGTTTACCAGTTATTGCAAATAGGTCTTGAGTGATATTTGATGAGTAGAATTTCTTGTATTTGATGAAATAGTTGGGAGGATAATTCAAACTCAATTTAACTCATTGTTGGTAAATCTGCCACTAAAATGTTGATAAACAAGATAATGTGTTTTATGTATTCTACTATGCAGATCAGAAAAGTACTTAGTACTTAGAGATGTACATGGTTGTTAATGTTCTCGAAGAGAAGAGATGCAAGTCATGAGTTAAGATAGTACTTTGGTAGTAAATTGGTACTAAGTCTGAATAAAACTTCTAATACAAAGATGAAGATGAGAACTATAACATAGTTGCAAACAAGACCATCATATTATTGTCGTCTAAGTTTCATCTCAGTTTCTTGAATAGATAGAATAAAGGATATTTCAACCTAAGATATACAAACCTCTCGTAATATATATAATCTACTACTACACATAGTATTTAGTATTTAGTTGTCAATGTAGACTCAATAATTCAGCCTAAATCTACCTTCTATTTGTTCTAGTCAAACACGAAAAAGAAAGATATAATGTTGCATAGAAAGTTCATGACGAGTATATCCTTTGATGTATCGAAAAACAATACAACAAGAGTATATTGGAGTAAAGTTTCTAAAATATATATCATTGATAGTAAATGCTACACAAAAAATACACAGTATTAATTACTACATGCAAAGCATGACAAGTATTACGTATCATTTTCATAATGGAGAGTATATCTTTGGATGAATCGTGAAACAATACATCCAAGAGTATATTGGAGTAAAGTTTCTAAAATATATATCATTGATAGTAAATGCTACATAAAAAAATACAGTATCAAATTACTACATGCAGAGCATGACAAGTTTTAAGTATCAGTGCCATAATGGAATGGATATCTTCGAGTAGAGTTTCTAATTTAAAAAACATCTGGGTATTAAACCGTACATGAAACACTGAACCATGGAAAACAGAATACAACTTATATTCAGGTTGATTTTATTATTCAAATCTTTACTCTGTATATATCTTGAACTGGTGTATATATGATAACATCCAAAAAGAACATTACCAGTTATTACAAAAGGGTCCTAAGTGATATTCATGACGAGTATATTCTTTGATGTATCGTAAAACAATACATCCAAGAGTATATTGGAATAAAGTTTCTAAAATATATATCATTGATAGTAAATGCTACATCAAAAACTTACAGTATTAGTTACTACATGCAGAGCATGACAAGTTTTAAGTATTAGTGTCATAATGGAATGGATATTTTCGAGTAGAGTTTCTAATTTAAAATACATCTGGGTATTAAATGTACATGAAACAGTGAACCATGGAAAACAGAATACAACTTTTATTCAGATTGATTTTATTATTCAAATCTTTATATGTTACCCTATGTATATCTTGAACTGGTGTATATATGATAATATCCAAAAAGAATATTATCAATTATTAGGAAAGGTTCTTAATCAAGAACCAATGTATATCAGATTATAGTACTTTGGTACTAAGGCTGAATTAAACTCTAAGAACAAATTAAGATGGTCTTATTGATGAGAAAAGTCATAAACTATCTTACATATAATATTAATTCACAAACAACTAAAGTTTGATACTATAGAGAGTCAGTCTTAAATCAAGAGAATTCAAAAATGAAGTTGAGAATTAAATATACTGTAGTTGCAAACAGTACCATCGCATTACTATCCTCTAAGTGATATTGGTGCGATTTTCTTGAGTCGATAGAATAAGTACTGCTTGTCATTAAAACCTAAGATATACCTAACTCTCGTGATGTAAATAATCTACTACTATACTTAATATGTAGTTGTCAAGTTGGACTTGATAATTCAACCTAAATACCTTTCATTTGTTTTAGTCAAGTATGAGAAAGAAAGATATAACCTTATATACATATATAAAAGTCATGACAAGTATATCTTCTTATCAATGTATTTTAAAAGAATACATTCAAGGGTAAAGTTTCTCAAACATCTATCATTGATAGTAAATCTACATAGAAAGACATATAGTATGAACTACTACATGCAGAGAATGAAAAGTAAGAAGTATATGTGTAATAATGGGATCTATATCTTGGAGTAAAGTTTCAAAAACATCTCGGTATTAAATGGAACAATAAAACATGGAAAACAGAATACAACTTATGTTCAAGTTGATTTCCTTATTGAAATCCTTATATGTTACCAGATGTATAAATATATAGCTTTAATTGGTGTATAGATGACCATATCCAAAATATTAAACCGACATTACATGTGTCTTTAAGATCTAGCCTGAAGGTATATGAAGTATATATGATGGACTACATGTGATATTCAGTTAAGTGAATATAAAATATATTTAGAATAATTGTCAAGTTATTTAAATTTAGAAATTGAACCATGTGTAGATTGACCATATGCACATATCAGAACGCTATTGGGATTATGTATTTAAGTTTTAGGGTCAGAAAAGCTTAATAAGTAAATTTTCCCGGAGAGAGGTTATCAGTTGAGGGTTATATTCGTGAAGTGAAGAGATGAATGTCATGAATTAAGGTAGAACTTCGGTAAACAGTCTAAGTAATAGTTAAAACCTATAAGATGTAAATTAATATAATGGTATTATTTGATGAAACCTAAGACACGATTTAGTATATAAATGGAATTTTAGTTTGATAATCTAGAGTCTTACGAACAAGAAAATACAAAAGATAAAGGTGAGGCCTAACTATTTATTGTTGTAAACTTCTCATTAGTGAAATATCATCTTATTGTTATCCAAGAGATTTATGGTGAGATTTATGAATCAAGTCCAGCTTAACTACTATACATACGTGCCACGTAAATAAAAATGACACTACATGTGTATTTAAGTTATATAAGGTTAGAAATGAACAGATAATATGAGTAGCTTAAGGTTTAAAGACATAAATTCGTGTAAGAATATCATAAGTCACTTTGAGAAGTATCTTCTTGTATCTGTTAGGAGAAGTATGGTTAATCAATTAAAACCAAATGTATAAACTATGAATATAAACACATATAGTAATTATATTCAGATTAAGACATATTTAGATTCACCTACACATATAGTATGTAGTAGTCAAGCTGGACTTTATAACTCAACATGATTAATATTCAATCTGTTCTGAACACTGAAAAAACTCACGTATGGAGGATAAATGATTGATAGAATAAATCATGTTGAGCATTGAAACGGAGCGTGTTCTAATTATTTGAATCATGTAATACTTAATCAACTAATTCTACTTATATTTGTTAAATATTTTGAAACCAAGTTCTACATGATAAACCAAAAAGAGAAAGATGTAGGGTTACAATATGGTACCACAAGTTTCAAAAACATCTGATATTAAATTGATACTACATGTGTATGAATAGGGTTCTAGGGTTAGGAATGAACACTATGAATATCTACGGTTTATACTTCAGAGGAATGTTTCCAGTGTAAAAGGGTCAGAAACCATCTAAATGACATTTCTAATGACATCTGAGTGAGACCAGTCTTGATCTTTAAGTTGTTGTATTTGATAGGATAAGCGACTCATTAAAAGTGAATATATATCAAACTCTTTTGAATATAGTAGTTAAGCTGGACTTGATTTTCAAACCTATATCAAGATCTTGCTTGTTTTTAACAATGAATAAACTACTATACGAGAAAAGAGAAAATTGTAATGATACGTATAAAGATGAACTTCAGTACATATGGTTAAAGTCAATAGGAAAAGCCAAGAGAGTAGAGAAAATATTAGTGGAAGAGATATAGAGATCATATTTTATTTAAACTTTGAATCAACATTTATATGAGTTAATGGAAAGGGAAGATGTAATGACGAGTACGAAGTATCAGTACTTTAACATAATACAATACATCCAATAATAAATTGGATTAAAGTTTAAAAAGCATGATGTTAAATGCTATTGTAAGATAAATAAATCAAGAATGAAGAAAATTATCAGTTGAGGGTTGTTGACGTTAAGAGAAGAGAAAATCATGAATCATGATACTACTTGGATATAATAAGATTAAATTGATATAATGGGTATTATTTGACGAAACATCAGAATATATAAAGAAATTAAAGTTTGATACTATAGAGTTTTAACAACACGAGAACACAAAAGTTGAAGTTCAAACTTAACTTTATTATCGTCTAGGACTTCCCATGAGTAATTGAACCGTAATATTATTGTCATCTAAGTCAAGTTGATGTGAATTTCTTGTGATTTTTTTTCTATTGAGAGAACAAGTAAAGTTACTCACTAGAATCTAACTTATACCAAATTCTTTTGTATATATTAGACTAGTGAAGTTATTAAAATATTCAAGACATAGATTAAAGACAACAACAAAAAACCAAGGGAGTACAGAAAATATTAGTGGTTGTTCGCTTGAGTAAAGTTTAAAAAACATAGGTGTTCAATGCTACTGCAAGATAAATGAATCAAGAATGGAGAACATTATCAGTTGAGGGTTAATGGTTGTTGACGTTAACAGCTGAGATGTTAGTCATGAATCCTCGTACTGCTCAACATAATAAGATGAAATGAATATAATGCTATTATTTGACGAAAGTCAGATCAGATGCATAAACCATTTGATATATAAAGAAAATTAAAGTGTTACACGTAAATAAAAATGACACTATATGTGCATTTTAGTTATATAGGGTTAGAAATGAACAGATATTATGAGTAGCTTAAGGTTTAAAGACATAAATTCGTGTAAGAATATCATAAGTCACTTTGAGAAGTATCTTCTTGTATCTGTTAGGAGAAGTATGGTTAATCAATTAAAACCAAATGTATATCAAACTATATGTATAAACTATGAATATAAACACATATAGTAATTATATTCAGATTAATACATATTTAGATTCACCTACACATATAGTATGTAGTAGTCAAGCTGGACTTTATAACTCAACATGATTAATATTCAATCTGTTCTGGACACTGAAAAAACTCACGTATGGAGGATAAATGATTGATAGAATAAATCAGGTTGAGCATTGAAACGGAGCGTGTTCGAATTATTTGAATCATGTAATACTTTATCAAGTTGGACTCCTTTAAACTCTTCATAAAGTTATACATATGATCAAATGGAAAAGAAAGATGCAATGTGACATATGAGAAGTCAGTACCTCGAGTATTATAAGAAGGGAATACATGGAAGGATATACTCAAGTATAGTCTACAAAACAATTCATATTAAATGGTACATAGGAAAACCGAACATGGAGACAGTATACAAATAGATTGATTTTATATTGGAACTAAATTCAAATATAAAGCACGTTCAACTTGGTTATCTTGACCATATGCAAGATATCAGAACGATAGCACATGTCCATTTAAGTTTGAGGGTTAGACATGAACATGAAATATCATATGCAAATAGCGTAGGGTTTAAACTCATGTAATTCTGAGGAATCTTTAAGATACATGTTAATCTTTAATACTTGAAAAGACAGAGAAGGATGTCAATAATCCATAGTGAAAAATTGAGTGATTTAATTGAAAAGCATAGATGAGTTCCATGAATTAAAATAGTACTTTGGCAAAAGTATGAGTAAATGTTGTAAGATCTTGTTAATAGAGGCTCATTGTATGAAGAAATCCTAATAAATGCATAAATGATATAAAGTTCAAGTTTTAATTCACAGAAAAATTTAGTTTAATGTTGCAGAAATTAAATGTTGGCAGAAACTGATATTGGTTTCTGAATTATTTTAATTGTTAATTGACATAGTTAGTTGATTAGTAAATATGTCCAACTGTCTCTAGTAACTTAGATATGAAAAACCCAGAGTGTATAAACAAGAGTGAAAGACCTTGTTTGAAGTATATAATCCTAAATAGGCAAGTATAGTACTTCGGTAAACATGAAAGATCTGATTGATAAGTTGTGATTCGATGGAAAATCACAAAACTCAGATAAGCGATCTAAAATAATGATTTTAATTCATAGAGATGTTACAGTTGAAACTTTACAGTATTAGATTAATTTATGTCTGAAACTGACTTTGGCTTCTGAATTATTTTAGTGATAGTAGATATAGTTACTTGACAGTGTGAATCTGCTCAACTCTCACTTGTAATTCATATTTGAAAAACCGAGGGTGTATAAGAATGTGACATTTGGCTATATATGAAGTCTTGATCCTAAAAGTTTAGGATACTAATACAAACGTCAGAGTAATATGTGTAAGATGGAGTTTACAGAGTATTGTTAGAGAAAATCATAATATATATACCGATGACATGGAATATAAATTTTTATTCAGAAGACACTTTATTTTAGAGGTTCAGAGTCTTAGATTAATTTTCATAAGAAAGTGATATTGGCTTCTGAATTATTTTAGTGATAATAGATATAGTTAGTTCATCATGTGAATGTGTTCAACTCAGAATCAACTGTAATCACTTTTTAGAGGTTCAGAGTCTTAGATCAGTTTTCATCTGAAACTGACTTTGGCTTCTAAATTATTTTAATTGCAGTTGAATAAACAATGGATAGTACAGTATGTTGTTAAGCTGTCACTTGGATTCTATATTTGATCAACTGAGGAACCCTAAACAAAAGAGGGAGAGCTGTGCGCACAGTCCTGATCAAAACTAATCGCTATAGAGGATGATCGAGTAATCCAAAACTATATGATCACGATAATCATTTATTAAGTACATATGATTCATGACATAGTGAGTGTGAAGTGTCCATATGATGGGATATTACAAATGAGTATCCATGAAAATAGTTTCTATAAAATAAATGAGCTCCAAACTGTATATATGTGATATTGATTGAAATAAACTGAAGGTGAGAAATTCAGATATGGATCCTTGAAGGGTCTAACAACTACGTGTGCTAACCACATGCAAAGTATAGAAATGATACAACCGGCAGATTTACATATACGCGGAAAGAAGCAAAGAAGGACCAAGTTTGTTCTTAAGAAAAGTTAAACCCTCCACCATCAATTTTTTGCTCACACTTTTTATGAAGGGGTGTTAAGTGACATTTGAAACGTAATAGGCAAACATGATAAACTCTTTGACAATTGCGGATACATGTATTTTAAGTACACAAGTAGTAAATAGGTGTAAATAGAACAAAGAAAAGTTTAAATACAACAACTTACATGGAGTAATGGAAAAAGTGTCCAATATTTGGGTTTATTATGTATATCTAATGGGTTGCTATGAAAGACTAATGGGTTAAAGAGATCGAAGTTACATAGAGTAATGAAAGAAGTACTACGGTATTTGGATGTATTATGAATAAGTAATGGGTTACTTAGATCGAAATGATATAGGGTAATGGAAGAAGTATTACGGTATTTGGATGTATTATGAATAAGTAATGGGTGACATAGATCAACGTCACATAGAGTAACGAAAGAAGTTCTACGGTATTTGGATTTATTATGATAAACTAATGGGTTCCATATTCAAGGTTATTCAAGGTTACTGGACCAGCCAGTCCAATATTTGGGTTTATTATGTATATCTAATGGGTTGCTATGAAAGACTAATGGGTTAAAAGTGACATAGAGTAATGAAAGAAGTACTACGGTATTTGGATGTATTATGAATATGTAATGGGTTCTTAGATCGAAGTGATATAGAGTAATGGAAGAAGTACTACGGTATTTGGATGTATTATGAATAAGTAATGGGTTACTTAGATCGAAATGATATAGGGTAATGGAAGAAGTATTACGGTATTTGGATGTATTATGAATAAGTAATGGGTGACATAGATCAACGTCACATAGAGTAACGAAAGAAGTTCTACGGTATTTGGATTTATTATGATAAACTAATGGGTTCCATATTCAAGGTTATTCAAGGTTACTGGACCAGCCAGTCCAATATTTGGGTTTATTATGTATATCTAATGGGTTGCTATGAAAGACTAATGGGTTAAAAGTGACATAGAGTAATGAAAGAAGTACTACGGTATTTGGATGTATTATGAATATGTAATGGGTTCTTAGATCGAAGTGATATAGAGTAATGGAAGAAGTACTACGGTATTTGGATGTATTATGAATAAGTAATGGGTTCTTAGATCGAAGTGATATAGAGTAATGGAAGAAGTACTACGGTATTTGGATGTATTATGAATAAGTAAGGGGTGACATAGATCAACGTCACATAGAGTAATGAAATATGTACTACGGTATTTGGATTTATTATGATAAACTAATGGGTTCCGTATTCAAGGTTATTTTATGCTGGAAGAAAGAAAAACAGACATACATACGAGCAATTAATTTATTCAGTACCAAAGAATCAATTCACGTCCAAAAATGAAAAGAACATTAGTCCACGAGTAATTAATTAGTTTAGTGCCTGGCAGCGTAATATATTTGTTCGATTGCCAAAGAATTAATTCGTAAAAAAAAGGAAAAAAGAATTGGATGCAGCACCGGGACTTCCCGGGAGGTCACCCATCCCAGTACTATTCCGGCCCAAGGGCATTTAACTGCAGAGTTCTGATGGGATCTGGTGGCGTGGCCCTGGTATGACCGCATCACGCTGCAAATGGCGGTATCCAAGTTTATAATAGCCAGTTGTTGAGGCATGAACATGGTTTAGGTAAAAGTTCGAGGGAGGAATAATGTTTATCGATGATGGAGAATTTCATAGAAAAAATCAACTCCGCGAGACAATAAACCACCGGGGAAAAGTAAACCATCGCTACATTATCGCTACATTATCGTAAACCATCGCTACATTATCAAATACACGGGAATAGTTACATCGAGTGTAAAATTTAGCTTAAAGGCCCTGAATAAAATCATACTTTGCGTTGAAGTAGTCGGAATAAGATATCGGGAGCCGTCGCAACATTAATGAATCGGGAGGAGGAGGAAAACCATCGGCACCGGAATAGTTACCATCGGGTAAAAAATGTAGGCTTAAAGGCCTCTGAATTAAATCATACTTTGCGTTGAAGTCATCGGAATGGAATATCGGGAGAGCCTCCGCAACATTAATGAATCGGGAGGAGGAGGAAAACCATCGGCACCGGAATAGTTACGTCGAGTAAAAAAATTCGGCCTAAAGGCACTGAATTAATCGTTATTTACGTTGAAGTCAACGGAATTGAATTTCGGGATCATGTCACAAAATTAAAGCAACCCCAAACATCGGGAGGAGAAGGAAACCATCGGGTCCACGGAAATAGTTACGGCCGAGTAAGAAATTAATGCTTGAAGCCCCTGAATTAAATCGTACTTTTGCGTTGAAGCGTATGGAATTTAATTTCATGAGCCCGTCGCGACACTAAACCATCGCTAATATTCGGGAGGAGGGGGAATTTCAAAAGGGACTTGACTTGATCCCTCTGAGTAATTTGTTTCGGGAGTAAAAACGGGCCTAAATTATGAATCAAGTTCAGTGGAAAGGGAAATATTTTGAATTAAAAGGGATGGGATTAAACCGGAGAAGTTCGTTAAAGGGAAATATTTAAAGTTAAAGGTATAGTAATAAAGTGAAGCAAACGGTTTGATTGATTGTTCCGAAAATAGCGTAGAAAGAAATAATAAATAAGCAATAGCAATAATTTATTCACCCTAAGTTGTAGGCAATTAATTAATAGGGTTAGTTAAATTAGGGTCCCTCTGAAAAGCAAGGGGAAAAATCAACTTAATTAATATCGGGAGGAGGAAGAAACCATCATGGAAAATTAAACCATCGGCCTCCAGGAAAAATAGTTATAATTAAATCGTACTTTGCGTTGAAATCAAAGGAATTTAATATCGGGAGCCGTCGCAGCATGAAAGCATCGCTCTATCGGGAGCCGTAGGACACAATCGGGAAAGAATATTCCATCGGGCTCCACGAAAATAGTTACATGGGGTCTTTAAATTAAGGCTTAAAGGCCCCTGGGCCAAATCATTATTTGCGTTTTCGTCAAAGGAATGGGATATCAAGAGCCGCAGCAACATTAACAAATCATAAATATCGAGAGGAGGAGGATGAACAATTGCTCGAACCCCTCGAAGCTAATTGTTTCGCGAGTAAGTGCGAGCCTAGTTCGTATAAGGAAATATTAAAAGGAGATGTTTTAACAAAGATAAAGTTATAGCAACCTAAAAAGTGAAGAAGACGGTTCAATTTATTTTTCTGAGAAAGCGTAGAAGGAAATACTGAAAAGGTATTAGCAACAAATAGTTGAAATTATTCCTCTGGAATTTGAGAAATTCGTAGAAGGAAATAGTACAAAGTTATAGCAATAACAAAGTCGATGCAATAATAAAAGCAAAGCAGTAGATTGAATAAAGCATTAAGTTCGTAATAAGGAAATATTTAAAAGTAGAAGCAATAGTAATAATTTGTTCCTCTAATGTACCGGAAATATTTAAGAAGGAAACAAGAAGAAGGGAATATGTAAAAAAAGCATGGGAAAAATCAAATATAACACATAATACATGATACAAGGAACAAATAAATTAAGAGAGCAGAAGGAAACAAAGGAGAAACACGGGATTGAAAAGATACAAGCTGAAAGGGGGTGTGTTGTATTTATTTCCCACTAGAAATCGCAAGTATTTTACTTAGCCTTACCCTGGAATGATTAACGAGGCGGTTCGTACCCAAAATGGAGGAGTAAGGGTACTCTTTTATCCTTTTGTAATGCCTAAATGGCTTCAGAATCGCTTTCCGAGAACTTGGGCCAAAGATAGTCATGACTAACGGTAGTTGGCCCGTAGCTAAAGGTCAAATGGGGTATCTCTCGCATCGGGAGCCTTTGTCGGACACCGGGCCAGTACAGTTAAGCACTGTCTTTATCGGGAGCATAACTTCGTTACCCTTCCGGAAACTTGGGCTAAAGATAGTCATGACTAAGGCTAGTTGGCCCGTAGTTAAAAGTAATCCGGGTCCCATCGCTGATCGAGATCGAGCCATCGTGTGTCGCACCGGGACCATTTGTCGGACCACGCACAGGGCAACCGGGACCATTCTCTCCTTGTCGGAACCCTTCCGAGAACTTGGGCTAAAGATAGTCAAGACTAACTAGTCGCTAAAGCAGTTAGGCGAGCCGGTGAGGACCATCGGGACCATTTTCTGGAGCCAGCAACCCGAGCAGCCTAGAGATGCTTTGTACATCGAGTGTCGGACCACGGGCATGAGAAGCCTGGAGTATTGGAACCAATTCTGGGACCATCGAACCGGCCGTGGATCAAT
>JAYKYS010000587.1:27500-32829 GCA_036924285.1 Asterella californica
AATCTTCTCAAGAACCCATCAGGACCAACGATACACACTCTCCCAGATCACTCCTCCTCCCGGGAAGACGGCGGCGGCAAAGCGGCGAACCGCTCAGCCGCCGCAGACTTCCCAAGACGGAACCACCCGAGAACAGCAGCCGAAAGGCTGGCCGGTCTCGAACAGCCCCGCGCATCAAAGTGGGGGATCAATACGACTCCAACTGCACATGACTCGTGTTACTAGCGTTCACGTACTCGGGGCCCCTAAATCGCTTTCCGATCCAATGATTCACTTCGCTCTACGATCAACAGCGTCAAGAACAAGACAATCACATAGTGAGGGCCCTGAACCCGACGCGGCATCTCGTCGAACTTTACAGGGACGAAAACACCACGACCGAGTCACAAGCTTCATCCACCGCACAACCCGGAACCTACGACACTCATCAAATCACAAGACATTCGGAGGTTTCGGGTGGTACGGCAAAGTTCACGAGTTATCGGCAACGGAGCTCCGTCCCGCTTCCAACCGTCTAAATGCCCGTCGGCGTTACAACCTTCCTGTATCGATACAAGCCCCGCGAGGAGACGAGAAGGCGGTCGCCCGCAATCTCACACTCCCTTTGAGAACCATCGACACGGTGCGGCGCCCTTCCCCTTGGGTCGCCAGGAGACCGACCACGACATGAATCGAGCCTGATGTGCAAAGGGTGGTTCCGGCGAGGTTAACCCCACCGTGAAGAACTCCCATTTCAACCGAAGAGAAATATCGGGATGCGTCACGACGCATGGCACAAGCTCCACATCGCACTGTCGGTACCCTTTGGGGAGTCGCACCGCAACTTGCGTCGCTGGCACTACCACTCAACTTCCGCCTGCACCATAGAATGGACAGTCCACCGAACAGCGGTGACCCCGTGGAGTCCCTTACCGTGGTATTCTGCCAGATGTGTGACTTCGGTCTCGTGGTACCCCGAGGAGGAGCACCCCCTCATATATACTTCTGGGGAACGGCGGCCCCGCCCTCCTCTTTGGTCCGCGAAAATTATACCACAACCCGATTTTTCTACAAAAACGGCTAAGTAAATGAACCACAGAGGAACATTCCGAAGAAAACCCAGACGCGTCAGACCCTGGGAACACGCATACTCGGGAAAAGGAGACCGTGACAGACTCCCAGAACACGCATACTCGGGAAAAGGAGACCGCGAAAGACTCCCAGAACATTGCGCGAATCATTGCATACTCGGGAAACGAGACCACGGCAGACTCCCGAGGCATGGGAGTTGACCGCATGGTCAACCCCAAGGCCATCGAGGACTCACCCCTTGCAACTCATGGAACCGTGCGGGTCTGACAGTCCTTCTTGTCAGGCTCCCCCGGATCTCACGTAGAGACACGAGCCTAGACAGGGTACAGCCTTCAATGCATCTCCCGCGGGTTACGGGGCACGCGACAGCCGCACCCGCCGGGGGTGGCTCGCCGACGGAACCCCCTTCCCTTATATATACTTCTGGGGAACGGCGGCCCCGCCCTCCTCTTTGGTCCGCGAAAATTATACCACAACCCGATTCATTCTAGCGGCTAAGTCCTCAAGGGTGCGGCACCAAAAATGCGATAACTCGGCCATTTAGATTCAGAATGCATTAATTCTTTTTTCACAAGGACTGTTTTCAGTTGGGGCACGTGCATGGTGAATTTCAGGGTCATTGGCTTATGGATTAAATTCTCGCTCACGAATAAGTGACCCAGATTCACTAAAACAGTCTCCACTGCCTACACGTGGGTACAGATCACTCCAGATCTCGAAGGTGGCTCGATGAAATTGGCTCAAATAAATTTTAGGTGTGAGGACTACTCTCGAGCTACCCGAGGGGAAAATTTCAGGTCAAATGGGGACGGTTTAATCAGCCGAATATAATTTCAACTGATAATTAGACAGAAAATCCTGGAAAAATATAAAACGATGGGTTAAGAATGATATTACATCACCAAGAAATCTATTAATTTTATACTTCGAACCATAATTATTTTCGGGGCGAGAGAACTTATAAATTTATTTATCTGCATTTATATTCTCCATGATTTTATCAATAATCTATATATGTGCTAAAATGTACAGTAAAGATCAGAACCATTCATTTAGTGGTAATAAATATGCTGCATGCATAATAACGAGATGATCTAATGAGTAGTTTTAATTTTAGTTTATCTTTCATAAACATATCTTATTCATTTAGTAAAAATATATATTTTGATAATTGTATTCATACATATTTTCTTACAGCGATGTCTACAAAGTAATGACGAATAAGTAAGATATTATATCACCAAAAGATCTGCTAATTGTATACCGTAATTATTCTCGAGGAAAGAGAACTTATAAGTTGAATTTCTTTATTTTAATTATCTATCATCTTATCAATGATATACCTAAGATCGGATAAAGGGTGGATAAACGAAATTGGTGGTGAATACGAGTTTGGGTATATTTTCTAACAGCGAGATCTTCAATGTAATTAGTGATGGATTTTCTTCTTGATAACCAGATTACATAAAGATCCATGCACATTATCTTCTAAGTTATACTTGAGGTCGCTTATGTTAGGAGGTGCTAAATAATATATTTTATTATTTTAGTGAATTCAAGATGATCTTACAGGTGGAAATCGCAAACGATCTGATATATGCATATTAGTTCACACATAACTCAAGTTTGATATTATAGAGTCTAACATCAAGAGAATACAAAGAGGAGGATGAGAACTAAATATACTATTGCTGCAAACAAGACCATCATATGATTGTCATCTAAGTGTCATATTTTGGTGATATAATATCAGAATAAGTAAGATATTATATCATCAAAAGTTTAACCAATTTTACATCGTTATTATTCTCAAGGAGAGAGAATTTATAAGTTGACTTGTCTTTATTTTAAGTCTCTAATATTAATAGAATATGTAGATGTTCTAACGGGTTGTTTTATCTCAAACTTGTCTTTTAGAAATATGTTATCTTCATTTAGTACTAAACCCATTTGGATAATTCTTTCCATATAGACAACACTGTTTTTTCTAACAGCTATTTCTACAAAGTAATTAATAATGAATTTTCTTCTCGACGTAGAGATCCATGCACATTTTCTTCTAAGTTATATGATAGTAGGTGGAAAAAATAGATATTGTATTATTTTAGCACATAGTTATTTTGAAAGTACTGCGTATATAAGATAGTGAGATACCCGTTTAGTTTTAATGATCATCCGTACTTATACTGTCAATAAGACCGTTTCATTATTTGTAGTCGTAGTAGTGAAGCTAGACTTGATATTTCGACTTAATTAAAACCTTGAATCAAGCTAATATGTAATATGCTAGAATGAAACATGAAAGTTGTTATGTGGAATATATGTATATGATAATATCCCCGCATCTAGACATTTGGATTGGTTATATTATTTTAACGTTGAGATGCACGAACTTGTTTAGACTGATCATATGCAAAACATCAAAACGTTATTGGGCTTGTGTATTTTAGGGTTAGAACGAAATATTACCTTATAAACTCATGAATATACTTGTGAGTTTACCAGTTATTGCAAATAGGTCTTGAGTGATATTTGATGAGTAGAATTTCTTGTATTTGATGAAATAGTTGGGAGGATAATTCAAACTCAATTTAACTCATTGTTGGTAAATCTGCCACTAAAATGTTGATAAACAAGATAATGTGTTTTATGTATTCTACTATGCAGATCAGAAAAGTACTTAGTACTTAGAGATGTACATGGTTGTTAATGTTCTCGAAGAGAAGAGATGCAAGTCATGAGTTAAGATAGTACTTTGGTAGTAAATTGGTACTAAGTCTGAATAAAACTTCTAATACAAAGATGAAGATGAGAACTATAACATAGTTGCAAACAAGACCATCATATTATTGTCGTCTAAGTTTCATCTCAGTTTCTTGAATAGATAGAATAAAGGATATTTCAACCTAAGATATACAAACCTCTCGTAATATATATAATCTACTACTACACATAGTATTTAGTATTTAGTTGTCAATGTAGACTCAATAATTCAGCCTAAATCTACCTTCTATTTGTTCTAGTCAAACACGAAAAAGAAAGATATAATGTTGCATAGAAAGTTCATGACGAGTATATCCTTTGATGTATCGAAAAACAATACAACAAGAGTATATTGGAGTAAAGTTTCTAAAATATATATCATTGATAGTAAATGCTACACAAAAAATACACAGTATTAATTACTACATGCAAAGCATGACAAGTATTACGTATCATTTTCATAATGGAGAGTATATCTTTGGATGAATCGTGAAACAATACATCCAAGAGTATATTGGAGTAAAGTTTCTAAAATATATATCATTGATAGTAAATGCTACATAAAAAAATACAGTATCAAATTACTACATGCAGAGCATGACAAGTTTTAAGTATCAGTGCCATAATGGAATGGATATCTTCGAGTAGAGTTTCTAATTTAAAAAACATCTGGGTATTAAACCGTACATGAAACACTGAACCATGGAAAACAGAATACAACTTATATTCAGGTTGATTTTATTATTCAAATCTTTACTCTGTATATATCTTGAACTGGTGTATATATGATAACATCCAAAAAGAACATTACCAGTTATTACAAAAGGGTCCTAAGTGATATTCATGACGAGTATATTCTTTGATGTATCGTAAAACAATACATCCAAGAGTATATTGGAATAAAGTTTCTAAAATATATATCATTGATAGTAAATGCTACATCAAAAACTTACAGTATTAGTTACTACATGCAGAGCATGACAAGTTTTAAGTATTAGTGTCATAATGGAATGGATATTTTCGAGTAGAGTTTCTAATTTAAAATACATCTGGGTATTAAATGTACATGAAACAGTGAACCATGGAAAACAGAATACAACTTTTATTCAGATTGATTTTATTATTCAAATCTTTATATGTTACCCTATGTATATCTTGAACTGGTGTATATATGATAATATCCAAAAAGAATATTATCAATTATTAGGAAAGGTTCTTAATCAAGAACCAATGTATATCAGATTATAGTACTTTGGTACTAAGGCTGAATTAAACTCTAAGAACAAATTAAGATGGTCTTATTGATGAGAAAAGTCATAAACTATCTTACATATAATATTAATTCACAAACAACTAAAGTTTGATACTATAGAGAGTCAGTCTTAAATCAAGAGAATTCAAAAATGAAGTTGAGAATTAAATATACTGTAGTTGCAAACAGTACCATCGCATTACTATCCTCTAAGTGATATTGGTGCGATTTTCTTGAGTCGAT
>JAYKYS010000588.1:0-32686 GCA_036924285.1 Asterella californica
GGAGAAGTCTGAACAACAGTGCGTCGTGATCAATTGCTGTCACTCAATCAGCAGCACAAAACAAGATGCCTGAATGCCAACACATTTTGCCCTTGCATCCTAGTGCTGTCTGTGCGGAAGCTACCAAGTCAAGTTTTCCATCGTATGCGTGAATGCTTAGCTTATGCCCCTTTTTGTCTGGCCTGTCTGGTGATTGTCAGTGTATTAATCATTATTAATGCAACATGAGACTGCGTTATCCTTCTGCATCCTGGCCTATTTTCCTCTGAACGGCATTGTGATGCAGCAGGTATCAATGCTGAAGCTGGACAAGATGTGACTTATTTTGACAGCATAAACGGATGTAGATGTGAATCCAAGCTTCATTTGCGGCTGTCACCATGCAGATTCTTTCTGGGAGGGGTGAGCAGCTTGAGGGGTTTCCAAGAGAACCGGGTGGGGACCTAGTGAGGCCCGCCTTGGCAGCCACCTGCAGGTTGATTCCCACTAGCAAACATCCGTTCTTTCACCTTTCACTAGTGCATGCCGCTCACTTATTTGTTGTTTGTCGCCCCAAAAAAAAAAAAGGCCTATACCTTGCCTTGGTCGTGAGCCAGCTGTACCTTTGTAGCATCAAGCAGGCATAACACATCTGGGCTTGGTCTTATCATCCTTTCAATTATGCATTTTCTGTTCTAGGGACCACAAATGACCAACTCCAGGACAACATGTTTGAGAGCAATTTGCACATGTCGTACTTGACATTTGTTGTGCCTGCGGAGTGCAGGAGGGTACAGGTAGTTCCTACAGAAGGGATGCACTGGGCGGGGACCTGTATGCCACAGTCCTAGCGGCGCTTCGATTCCAGGTATGCATGCCCCATGGTGCTGCTTGGCATTCCCTTTTTTGGCCTGTTACAGTTGCCTAGACTCGCTGTGCAGCCTTGCTTTGCGCCTGTGTTCAGCACTCTCCTCGTCTCTGAGCATGACTGTGATGGCGCAAAGGTGGTGTTTGACTCACCATTGCATGCAATGTCTGGAAGGTGCACGGCATAAACACAGGCTTATTTTAGCTGTGTCCATTGTCGATTTTTTGATGTGATGCAGTTCCCTTCACAAAGCCTGCAAGAAGCGGGCATTCACGGCCATTTTTTTGTAAATGGAGGCACCTTGAGCTTGCTGAGTGGCACCCGGCAGGTCTATCCAGCAGGCTGTAACAGACGACTTCATGCGCAGCTGGAGGTGGACTGCGGTATGCTGCATTCCTTGCTACCTTCAGTCTCTTTGCTGCCCCCAGCTGACGATCAATTACACGTGCCAGTTATGTGCGTCTTTGCTTGCATGCTGCGCAGGTCCTCGGAGCACCGTATGTGTGATATGCATCTTTTGTTGTTGACGGACACGGAAATGTCATTGGCAAACAGGGTGAAAGTGTGGCTTTATCATGTACTTGTGTGATAGTATGCATAAGCCCAGCATTACAATCAAGTGGCTTTGACCTTGCAGGGAGTGGGTATCAGGTGGCAGACCACCATTGGAACCCTAGAGATCAACCTCAGTCAGATCTTGGCACAGCAACAGCATGATAGACCTAAAATAGGAGTTCAATTCGGCTTCACACCACCAGCTTAACCAGACTCATATTCAACAGACACGTAGAATAGTGGTAAATGAGAGACAGTGGCATCGATAACACGTCAGTATTAATACTGGGGTGCGTGTAGCTTGCGCAGGGGACTGGTCGCCATGCTGAGAGTCAGTCTCAGCTTCTGCATGCTAGCCCAGACAGCAGCGGTGGATTGATGAATTTGACGTCAACATCTCTTGATGAGATTTCTCAGGCGGCACGCCCCCCCGCTGAGCCTGCACAGGAATGAAGTCTCTCGTCAGAGGCTGCAGTTCTGAATAATTGCTCCTGAGCTTCATGTCATCAACAACCTGATGCTTGGTGCAATATCAGTGCGCTGCTACAGACTTTTTTGCCATGCAGTCCCCCACATACTGACAAATTTTTATGATATACCTTGAATAATTGGGCTGCATCTGCGGCACAACTCTGCAGCATGTAAGAGCTGCAGCAAAGCATCGCATGACCAGTCTCAACTCACCATACAATGGCTGGGCTGCAGCTGCAAGAGTAGACTAAAGTCCTGCAGGCCCTTATTATATGCTTCCAGGTGTTCATAGATGCTTGCACGCTGACACAGAGCTGCCTCCAGCAACTTGAGTTCCGATGGAGATAGGCAGGCAGTACTCTCAGAGAGCAAATGTTCTATTACGCCGCTGTACCCCTCAACAGCCTGCAATTCAGGTACAACATAAATGGGTAAATTGATTCCGCTTTCTCCACTAATGGATCTGTGACAAACCCAAGGGGGTGCATTGACCTCAGGAAAAATGCTTTAGCAGAGTAGGATAACAGGTGCCTTTCATGCTCTTGCGCAAGCTGATGAGCCAACATGATGTGATGCAGCATGCAGTTCAGTACATCAGGTCTGATCAGCATTCTGGTTTGAGCTGCAGATGAGATGCAAACACAGCGCCATCAATTGGCGCAGCTGCTACCTCATAGCATGCTGCCAACTTGAAGGCCATCGCATGTTTGCCAGCAGCCACAGTATCTGTACATGTGATGTTGAGAGGCACCAGCACTTGCGTACAGAGGCCAAGCAAATACAGCAGCTTACTGCTTTGGCTTGACCACTCTGCCACAGACACCAAGCTTTCCTGGCTTGCATGTGAGCTTTGTCATGCATGTTGACGAGAGCGTCGCCTTGCAGAAGGTCTCTGTAGCTTGCTGCTGCCTCAGCATAGGCCCCAGCCCTCTCTTGTGCTTCTGCCTGCTTTTGCACAGTCTGCACACGCACCTTCCAGTCAAACACAAAAAAGCTGAGTGCATGAAAGGGGTGAGCACCAAGCACTTGTAGACTAGAAAGCACATAGGGAGGACATCATACAACTGTTGCCTGTTGCCTGTTGCGCCTGTGGGACAAAGGCATAAGGGCAGAGCCACATCAAGCTTGCTGCAAACACAACACTGCACCTCAATGTGTATGCAGTCTGTATAAGTGCCAGTGAGGGCATAAAATTCAACATCAAGCAGCCAATACATCACACCCTGGTTGCTCCTGGTCCCACAAGGGGTTGCATCATGACACTGTTGCTGGCTTTGCTTTAACATGAGTAGAGCCAAACCTTGACAAAGCCAGGCAGGATCTTCTGAAATGGCCCCTTACAGTTTATGCTTTGGACAGCCCTCATTGACCGAGCAGGCGGCCTACAGGTCTGAGAGCCAGCTGGAGCCGTGAAGTGGAGCCCTTGCTGCAGCTTGTCATCAGGGGCTGCAGTTGCCTCAGTCAAGTCAATGGGGGGTGCTGCAGGCAGGGGGGTTGCTACAGGCCTGGGGGGTGCTACAGGCAGGAGGGGTGCTACAGGCAGGGGGTGTGCCACTGGCTTGCCCTGTTGTGCCTCTGTTTGCTGCCGTTGACGTATGAGGGTGCGTCCTCAAGGCTGCCATGCTCTCCTCACTTGGTGCTGCAAGCTTGCATTGCTGACTAGAAGGGGGTGGTTTTGCCAGAGTCTCCCAAGGCTGGCTGGGATCCGCCTTCATCAGTCTGATGAGAACTTGAGAGACATTAGCAGGCACAGTTGCTGCTGGTTGCAATGCAAGCGGCTGCAGGTGTCTGGCCGAGGAAGAGCGCAAACTCAAAGAACTGGCTTGGTGACTGGGAGCGACGGAGGTCTGGTGTGCCTGCGTTCTTGATTGTGGCGATGACTTGCACTTGTGCGATGGGGAGCAGGTGATGGGTGCCCCTCCAGACTGCAAGGCTGCATCTTGTGCCTGTAAGACCCCCGGGAGTGGTCTCGGTTTGTTCTGCTCTAAGAGCACTGTCTGGCCATCCAGTAGACAGGTAGACTGTCCAGGATGAATACACTCGTGCAAGTGAGGTATTGACAGCCTGTGCCGGATGGCCAGGTGAGCTGCATTTGGTGTGATGGTGCAGTGAAGCTGCTGCTGCTGGATGTTGCACTGCACCTGCTCAGGGTTAAGCTTCTCTCTTGAAAGACCGGCGCAGACTGGGATGCAGATGCAAATATGACTCTTGCTGTCCCCACCATGTATAGTTTGCAATGGGTTGTAGCAAAGGCTTCTGGGCTTGGGCAGGCTGTGCGTCAAGAAGCCTTGGCCCCAGACACGGCTCATTTTGCAACAGTAACACAGCAGGTTCCACTGGCGTGACCATCTCAGCTTGTGCCAGATCGATGGCGCCTTGAGTCATATGATTACCTGAAGCAAAGCAAAGCAGACGCTTTTTGTACAGTATCTTGGCTTGCACTCACAACCAGTGATAAGGTGTCTGTATTGGATGACTGCAACAAGCAGATTACCTACAAAATTTGTTGTTGGACCACTTTTGACTTTCTCGTAACCTAGGTCAGCTTTCGGCTGAGCGCTGGTCGCGCTTGTAGCCTGCAAGCAGCAGATGAGAGTCGTGATCGCTCGAAAGCTCGACTTGAGTATCTGTGCACAGGTATTGGGCAACACCTTTCGATACGGTCCACCATGCGAATCCTTGGTCCACAGCTGCTTGTGATGGTGTATGTCTCTCTCAATCAAGCGCTGCTGGTGCAGTTGTGCACTATTCGCGGTTACGCACCGATCACCCAACACTGTAGCCACGGCTTGGCTCATTGTAGCAACTTTGAGCTGCCGATCTGTCATATCGTCTTGACACCAACCAATATATTGTGCAACTTCAAGGTGCTTGGCCAAGGCATGGCGACGACGTTTGTGCTTCCGAGGAGCACATGCATGTCGGGCGTTACGTGTTTTACGATCGACTTTGACCAAAACAAAGGTGCCGTGAAAGCCTGGGACCATGGGTTGGCTGTGAGAAAGGAATGTCACGTTTTTGCAGCAGCTGGTAGCAACAGGTGATCTGGTTCATGAGGCAAGCGTTTCATGTGTTCACCCCGGCGAAGCATTGTGCCTTATTCAGTTCAGGTAGTCTTTCCGACTGTATGAAACACGCCTACGCAATTTGCTGCGGTGGCGTTATTGCTCATGTCTAGCTTCGGCAAGCATGTCCATAGCAATTTGCAGCGCGTGACGTGCATGCTGCGTATCTGCAGCGAACGCGCCATCGTTGAAGACGCAGATTCGAGAACTGTACAAGCGTATCCATCCTGACAAGTTTCATGGCTTTCCTCCCGCACGGGACGCAAACGAGAAGTCCTTCAAGATGCTGCAGGAGTACCTAGCTGCAGGTGTTCATTGCTCTCACTGCAGACATGCTTGCTGAGGCTTATGGCTTCCTGGCAAACCATTCTGTCTGTATATGCGCCAACAAATGGCACGCCGTTGGCAATCTGAACACGTGCGCTTGCTTACCATACTGAAGCACACTATTGGCAGCCCAAAAGAAACAGACACTGACACTGACACTGAGGTTGCCATCACAGCCAAAGAAGGGGATCAGAGTACTGCAGCACTGCCATATCATTTTATTTTCTACCTTCATCAAGCACATGCACAGCAACAGACACTGCAGTCACCGCAGCCAGGATCCCACACAGAACCTGTGCCTGATGGCTTGCACAAGATCTCGCTGACACTGCCTCCTCCAGCACGCAAGGACTATGCACAGCCAGATCAGCTGCCTCTTGCCACTCAGGCCTCTATTGGCAGGCTGCTGTCTGCCTGTGGTTTGCAGAGGTGTGCCCTGCTAGCACACAGTTTAATTGGGTTGCATGACTCACATGAGTGTATAGAACCATTGTTGGTCATCTTCAGCAAGTTCAGCTTCATGCCAAAGTTGCCAGTCAAGGATATCGACCTGCAGCATGGCGTCTGACCGCCCCTGACCAGCTGCTGATCTCAGCTCGTGATTACAAATATGTTCAAAGTATGAATGTTGCACATGCTGCAGCGCAGGTAGGGTTTCTATCAGCTAGGGTGATTCAGCCAAGTCAACACAGCAGGAATAACTTCTGTGACATTGCTGCTGTATGAGAGCAAAAGTCACTGCGCCAGGCCATGGGGATTGTTGTCCACCGGCCCAGTGCTACATAGATTTTGATGCTAACATATCATATTATGCAGTGAGATGGAGGGTGGGCTGAGCAGCGAGCAGGCAAACAAAAGGCTCAGGCTGTTTGTTCCTGCTGCTGCTGAGTTGAGCAGGCAGAGGGAGGCTTCTCAGCTGGGGCCCAAACACCAGCTGAGTATGGTTCGAGCAGCTCTTCGTCTTGGCCGCCAGGTGCCTGCTCCTTGTCCTCTTCCTGTGCCTCTTCCCCTTGCCCTTCCTGGCATCTCTGCATTCTGTTGCTGCTTTGTGCTGCCTCACAGTCAAATACCAAGTTCAAGTCTCAAAGTCCACTTTCCTAATTCAGAATCAAAGCCAAGTCCCAAATGTCAGCTTGTTTATCGGATGATGTGACAGCAGCCTCATAGGTACAAACACCTTGACAGCAACATACTAGGCAGATATACCAGAAGTTGTGCTGCTGCTGCTCATGATGTCAAGGGGCTTGCTGTCTGCTAGAGGATTGACTGTTGCATGCTTTCATCAAAGCAGGCATGCACCTAGCCAGGCCATCGCTAACTGGATGCATCTGTAGCTTGTTACCTGCTTGCTGTTGCCACAACATGTGCCTGCTGTTTTGATAGCCAGCAGAGAGAGGCCAATGCCATGACACAGAGGACCCAACCAGTTTGATCGCCAGGCACCATTTCAAAGTGCTACCGCTGCATGCTTTGGCACAAAGCATATGCTCTTTGCTCAGGGTTCAAATGAGCCTGCAAGCCTTGTAGCTTGTGAAACAAATGCTCAGTCTGTGAGAGCCAGCTTTGCAGGTGACAGTTGGGCTGAGCAGCTCGTTGCAGCAGAAGTCAGCAGACGTGCAGGCCAACATACTGGGCAGGCTTGTTGCTGCCCTGGATCGCACACCAGAACTGAAGCTAGCTGGGATGCACCTCATGATCGGGGAGGAGGGCTATGGCCCTGACAAACAGGGCCGCTTGTGGCTGCATGCCGATGCCTCTGCGGCCCTGTGGTCACAGTAAGCCATGTCAGCCATGTGTATATACAGCAAGTATGCCTTGACCTGTTGTGCAATGCACTGTTACACTTATTGCATTGCTCAAATGACGCACAGCAGACAAGCCATTGAGTATTGTTGGCATACAATCAGGTTGCAGCAATGGCAACTGTGCGTGACAATGTTATCACAGTGTTGTGTTGGCCCCCTGACAGGTATCTGAAGCAAGCAGACTTGGCAGAATGTGGCCGGCAGAAGCAGCTGATTAGGAGGGTGAGGGATCTGGAGGCCGCTGTGGCTCAGCGAGTTGGTGTGAGCATGGTGTACAGCAGCAGCCAGCTGCAGCTGCAGCCCTCCTATCTGCACTTCCTGGAGCGGCTGGCCGATGGAGCAGCTATGCAAGGGACTGTTGGGTTGGACTTGCTGCCTCTTTGCTCCTCTTTGCCTATGTGTGGAGTGGCTCTGTAGACCATTTGCACGCCTACAATGTGGTCTGTTCAGCAAAAACAAGTTGCATAACATGTACACTTACACTTACACTCAGACTCACACTTACACCTACACCTTCACCTACACTTACACTTAATTGTTCTGCAAAAAGCATGGTGCATGTCATTTAACTGTTGATTGGGCAAGGGTCCCACACTATGCACGGTTCCTGCTGATGCCACTGGAAAACGCTGGGATCATGTATGCGACATGCGTGCTACCTTGCTTGACTTTGAGGGCTTGATGAATAATATGGAGTGGCATGGTACTTCCCTAAGGGCCTTGTTCATCAGCCAGACTTGGTATTGCCTTCATGCATAAGCAAATGCTACCACTTGTGTGGGCCACATGCATGGTCACAGAAGCAAGCACATTACATGTAGCTCACATGCAGCCCTGACAGCTGGCTGTAGTCAAGCTCGCAAAGCCTGAGCTCACATCCACAAGTAGCAGCTTTGATGCGTCACTGCCACTGTTGGTTTTCAACAGCTGCCACATCCATGCAAGCATCCTGTTTCAAAAAGCAACAGCTTCAAAGAAGCTTTAGCTCGACTTACAAGCTTACACTTTCAGGCTGTATCCACTGCACATCCAAAAATGGTTGTTTTGCTCACCGCAGGGACAGTGCACTGCGCGAGGTGCCTGTGCAGGTAGTGAGTGAGCGCACTGCTGAGGCACAGGCAGCTGGGCAACATGACATGGAGCGTGCCCATGTTGCTGTCTCTGTGACTGCCAGTGTGGAGCAAGTGTACCAGACAATCAAGGTAACTCTACAGTTGTGTGTTGCTGTACATTATTTGCTGTACACAAACTGCACATATGAGACTGATTCTTATCTTGTTTGGGACACTTGGTTGGTTGACTACTTGGCAGACTACGCTGGTGTAGAGACCTCATCTGGGCAATCTGACTTTAGCTTGCTGTGTCTCATGTCAGCAGAAAAGGTTGCTGTTCTTGGAAAGCTGTGAGAACAGCAGTGCTCTTGCTGACATATGACCGATTTGAGGTGGCACAGCAAATTGAATTCTGTCTGCACTTTCATGCACTTTGTTGCATCGCATTCATGGCATGCCTCAGAATCTGACAGTGCATATGCCCTGCATCACATGTCACACATGTTTACAGGTACACGGCCATGATGCACTGAAAGTGTTGCGGAGGCAGAAAGGTAAAAGCCAGAGGCTAGAGGATTTTAGAAACTCTGTGGAAAGACGACTCAGGCTCAGGCGGCTTATGCGGGACGAGACTCTACCTGATGAACAGTTTATCAGCTGCTGCAAGCGCATGTTGTTCAATGCAGATAGCTTGTCTCAACTTATGGAAGGTCTATCGTTCAAGATATCTTACGCCAACCAGGTTGCCCCAGAGGGCACTCACATTGATATTGCCTGGGATTTTGAAGTTTGACCTAAAGTCAACATATGGGGATCAAGAGTCAACACAGCGCGACGGAGCATCAGCATCCCCGACCTTCGAACGGGCCCTTGATGGATCCTCCTTTCAGCGCAACATCAAGCTGACATCTGCTGCAAGGTGCACACTTGCTGCCTTCCCGCCCAACACAACATGCAGTCAGATGTGTAGTCTCGACGACACATTGCTGAACGCTTACGCCACCCCTCGGTAGCCTTGCGCATCTTGCTGTTCGTAAGTTTTTGCTCTTGATCCTCCAGCCGCCATACTCCGGTAATGTCGCTCCCAACTGGCAAAACCGCCATGGTCAAACGCCGCTCCGCAAACAAAGGTAGGGCACTTTCGCCTTATGCTAGGGTGAACAGCGTCGTCGGCCAAAATTGGAACGTATTGCTGAATAACCGTAATGTGTTGCTCGCAGCGATGCAGCTGATGCAGATTAGGTTGCAGGACCTGACTAAAAGATGCAACAAATTTCAGTCAAAGTATGCAAAGAAGCCTGAAGACACAGGCCTTGCAGATGACAGCATCAGCATCACCTTGAGGTACTAGTCCTTTGGTACATCTGCAAGAATGACCCAAAATGTTGACAGTGCTGAGTCTGGTATGTATACAAACAGGTTTCCTGAAAGGGGTGACTTTGGCAAAGCCTCTGCTGCACACTGCCTGGCCACCTGCACCTGCTTGCATACAGCTTGCATCAGCCATGAAAAGACTTCAGCATGCAGCAATGCAGCAATGCAGCATGAAACAGACAGCAAACCAGCCAGCAGGTGCAGCATAGGCATCGACACTGCTGCAACCTCAACAGCGTATCCTGCAGCATCAGGTGTACAGATGCACCTTATTGAAGGTGCAGCGCCCCTTGAAGGCAGGTCTGTGTGCAATCGCAGCGGCTGTTGCAGAAGTAAGGGGCATGCTGGCAGAGCAGACACTTGGCATCGAGGGGAATGCCATGCTGATGCCATATCTAGCAGAAAATGGTTCACTGGATGCTCAGCCTGGACTGATCAGCAGGTCAGAACTTGTTACCCCCTTGATGACCTTACGCCATAATTGCCTCTTGACTGATGGTTGGGATGCTGGTGCTTATGTTGTACCATATTCTCTGCACAGCCTTTCGAGAGGTCATACAGCCTTGGTGGACTGTATCATAGCATGCACATAAATTTGCGCTACATGGGGCACATTCTGTGCTGCCATCCATACAGGTCACACAAAGGGTATGGTATTGCAAGAGGCATTCTGACGGGTCATCAAACACCACTCCAGCTATCTAGCAAAACTTGTCATGTGTCTGATGAGGTGTGTACAGCATGCAAGCGCTACATTCTTTTCTTTGCATGACCCTGAGGCAGTGCAGGCTTGCATGCAGGTCTGTCAAGGTTTGAGTCATCGCCAGGTGCTGCAGCAAGGCATAGTACAGCTGCAGCAGCAGCTAGCACAAGAACGAGACATGCTGGTGCAGCAGCGGATGAATGCAGCAAAGCGCCATTTTTCACATGACATTTGGTGTAGATAAGACGCAACATTTCAGAGCAGTGTATCTACAGATGATGAAGGAATGCTGTGTGGTGTAACTAATGCATTGTTTCAAAGGGAAGCTACTAAAGGCAAATTTTACAATATCACATCCATGTTGAAGGGTAGTACCCAACTGCTCTATTAGGGTACTACTCGAAATACTTCTTGCAAAACAGTGACTGGCGCAGAGCATAATGCTGCCTAAAGATGCTTAGAAATGTTGGCGTTTGGCAGTCCAAGCAAGGCAAAAGTAGGTTACACCGTGTCAAGCATGTCCTTCTTGAAGGCCCTTTAACCAGGCCAAATTGAATCACCTCAAAGAGCAGCTGCAATTAAATTTTAATCAAAGCATAATAATGGTGTAGATCTCGATCTTCTCTGCAGTTCTTAATGTACAGCACAAATCTACATACTGTTAACGTTGAACCACAGCTACTCACAACCTCAGGAGCATCAACCCAGAAACCTAGCAATGTCATGCACATCTGATGTGTTGCTGCAATAAAGCTCACACAGCACAAACAGCAAAACGAAATGAAACTAGACCTAAAGACACTGACCTCATACTCAAAATACATATGTACCCACTTGTTGACATCGTCCAAACCACTATCCACTCAGCTGTCTTGATGGCAAAAGCCCCAGCAACACTGCAACACATCCTATACAAAACAGAACAGCTCACATACATTGCAAACCGCAGATCGCAGCCAGATTCTGCGCCGTGTCTGAACACAGCAGGTTTTATTTGACGTTGTTGTCTAAGGAAGCTGCATCCACAGCCTCCTCCACAGACAGCTTCTTGTCATACCAGGTTGGCTTCTGATAGGCTGGTTCCCAGTCAGCCAAGTTAGCAGGGGCCAGCAGGGTGTTTGCCCCAGCTCCCAGGACTCCTCTCAGGGGCTCAATTCCTGTATGACACCGTCACTTGAGTCAAGCAAGCGCCGAGCTATCAATGCAAAACCTGGTCTTGATATGCCACACTCAAAAAAGGAACGTACGCTGGCAGACACGGGACCATCTTTTGCTGACACCGCCTCCATGTAACTGGCACTGTGTACAGTGTTCTGACAACATGCAACAAGAGTGGCGAGTCTAGGGCGTGGAGCAGTCAAAGGGCAAGCAGTCTGACCGGAAGGAGTGAATACAATGGGAAGCTTGAAGAATAGTGGCCCACTCTTACAGGCATTGCATGCAGTCAAGGCAGCAGGGGTACCTGTGAGGGTATTGTGGGCCACCCAGGCAAGCTTGTCAACAGCAGTCTCCAGGACACCAGGCCTCTCAGAGGCCTTGAGCTCAGCCACATCCAGGAAGCGCTCAGTGGCGTCCTCCCAGGTGAGGCGCCGCTGCAGCTCTGCCGTCATGGGCTTGGGCTCAACCTCCAAAGCATGTTCCAGCTTGCGGGAAAACTCCTCTGAATCCCTGCTCACACATGCAACGTGCCTCAAAATCCAGCTGGACAAGCCAACATTTGCACAGCATGCGTCACACGCATGCTGTTTGCAATGCATGAGCGTACATGATCAAGATGGTCGCCACAATGATCGTGATGTTGACAGTGATGCTGGCCGCTCTTGCAGCTCCAGAATGTATCAGGACGTTAGATATGTGTGTAGGCATCAGTTGCAGCAGGTACAGCACAGGTCAGTGGTGTGACGCTATGCACAATGTGCAGCTTGCTGGTGATGATCAAGCAAGATCAGAGGCCAAGGCGAAGAGGGCCTACTTGTACACCAAGCAGTTGGGGAAGGTCTCAAAGAAGGCATTGGAGGGGTGATCCTGCACCAGTACCCCACTTGCCCATAGCCAAGGCCTCAGCTGTGGTTGTTGCTACCACATCACTCTTGCTTGGATTGATGAACACCTGGACATAGAACACATAGGCGACTTGAGACTGCCTTGCAGTGATGCTGAGTCATGCCAAGAGCTACCAGTCATTGCATGGGAGAGTTGTTTGCAAAGGAGACAAAAAAGGTTCTCTGTATGAGCTGCTCCGGCAGGTCATGCTTCTAATGCATACAGCTCTACCAGTTTAGCCGAAAGGGTTTTCCATTGCTTCTGCTGAGCTGCTGAAGCTGTATGCAACGCAAGCGACAGTGGCTGGAGTACAATATGCGTCTTTGTCTTTTCCAGGATGTATGTCTGCTGCAAGCATTATACTGCTTGCATGGACGTCTGTTTCGCTGAGCAACAACACCGGAAGACCTTGCAGAATTGCTGTGTACACTCTACAAGGCATTTGCTGATCATGGAGTACATCAATGCTGACAACAGCTTGACGGACAGTGCACCCTGCCTTGTACTCGTGCATGCTGTCATCCAGGTGGTCCACAGCCCCATGGAATTTGAGCTTTAGATCCTTTTTCTTGGATGCGGCCTTCACCTGCAGCAAAAGCGCAGGCAAGACTTCACATATGCCTGAAACATGAAGTGTCGGCATCATTAGACTTGATGTTTGTATTTTCCGTAGCCTGACAGCAGAATGAGGAAGGCACAGCTGTGGTGAGGGGTTCCATCTGCTAGTTAGCTTATAGCACAGCTCCTTTGCAGCAATTGGTGATACTGCACAAGTCAAGACAAAATTGTCAAACTCCTTACAAGGACGTGACGGCCTTATCATAACATAAACACCTAACAACATGCTATGCAGCAATGAGTCTGCACCACTATCATCAACTAAGTGCCAGCATGAAGCTGCTTCTGCTGACATATTGACAACCTTGTTCACTGCCCAGCAACGTATACTACACGAACTTGATTTGGAGAAAACGCCCCAAATGCCGCTTGGACCCATGCAGGAGACTGGAGTGTCAGCTCACCGAAGCCAGATCCTCGCCATTGCCATAGCAGTCGATGGGGTACTCGACCTTGCCAGCGGATCTGTGTGACTCCAGGAGGGACAGCAGCTCTGTGTAGCCCTTGGCCCACACAGCCTTGCCCATGAAGTAGGCGCCTCTGCTGAAGCGCTCCTGCCCCTCCACTGCAGGTTCCTTCTTTTTGTCGCCCACTGCCAGGAACTGCTGGGGCACGCCGTGGATAAACTGGGTGGTCTGCCTTGGCAGCGGCTGCACAGCGTCTGATAGCTTCACCACCTGCAACAACAGTAACAAATAAGGCTTTGTGAAGGCTTCATGCACCTCACTGGGTCAACAAGATGAAGAGCAAACCGACAAACTTGCAAGCATGCAAGCAAGTCATCCAGTGACGAAAAGCTGCAATTGAACTGGCCATGGGGGCTGCAGATGCACTGTGACCCTCAAGTGTGTCCCTCAATACACCTCAAGTGTGTCGCTCAAAACATGCAGAGAGCGGGCAAGCAGCGCATATTACACAACACAGGCTTAGGTGTGCCCAGTGAACTTGAGCAGCTGACTCACTTTGTGGCAGTGTATTCTGCACACCCAGGAGTTGAGGGCTTTCAGAAACTTCTCCTTCATGTCGCCTTGCTCCTCACGCCGCGCATAGTCCAGATAATTGGTGTGGATGATGCCGACCACATGGTCAAACTTATCAGTCCAGCGCTGCCCATGGTGGTACCAGTTCAAATGCTCTGGTTCTTCTAGCACAGCCACATCAGCCTGCAGCATGGATGCAAATTATTCTCAGCTCTGACAGCTGCTTGGGCAAAGGTGGTGTATGTGCTGAAGTCAAGTCAAAACACTGAGCAACTGTGGACAGCCTGCATGCTTTTGGCTATAAGCACCATGAGAACTTTGATTACGACTGCTCGACACAACAGTGCTTCTGAGTTTCCAATTGCAGAGCTGGCAGTGTGTCCTGCTCACCTCAGAATCTGAGATGTATGCAGTAGGATCACCCACAGGCAGGATGCTGCCCTTCTCAGGTGCATATCGGCCTGGGTAGAATGTCACTTTGAAGTTGCTCTCAAAGCCAGTGCGCTTCTCTGCCCACTTGCGCACATAGTCTTCTTGCTCCTCAGGCGAGTTGAAGGTCACCCCAGTGGGAAAGACGGCCTTCTGGTCTGACTTTGCCAACCACGGAATCATCAGGGTGATCTGGGGCCGGAGCGCTGTTGGTTCTTCGCCCTAAACAGAACGTGCAAGGCTTTCAGGCCATGCTTGCATGCAACTGTGCCAGCTTTGCAGCATGTAGCAATCATGTAGAATGCAGGGCTGCTGAATGAATGCGCACCGTCTCCTCTGGATTCCTGGACAGATAGGCTGCACGCAAGAGAGGGTTGACAGACGTTCCAGTCATCCAAGGCAGAGCTGCAGTCGTCACAATAGCCACGCTTCTGTCTGGATCTCTCAGAGTGCTGTCCTTCTTCCTTTTGTTCTTACGCCTCCTGCGCTCGCTCTGCAAACAGCAAAACGTGTTGATTCTATGATGCATTCTGCTGGGCATGCTGCTGTGAACAGTGAGTGGCACTGAGTGAGGTGTGAACGCTGGGAGCGCTGAGATCGCCTCAACAGTATGAGTAGATATACAGTCAAACCACCCAGATTAAGTGACTTCTTTATACGCTGTACACCTGCTGGGCTGCAAGTGAATGACTGCAGTTGACTGCCAACTTGCCTGTGAGCGGCTGCCTGTGTGACGAGGGCTGCCTGAATTGACAGCCTTTTCAATGGCTGCAAGCTCCTGAGCCCTGAGGAAGCCTGGCAGGATGTTCCATGGATCCGACGCCATCTCTTCGGGGGTGATTCGCTCAGTTGCAATAACCTGCTGTGATGTGGAGCCAGCAGGGGCCTGCACCCTGCCAGAAGCCTTGAAGACAGTGTTGTGCCCTCCCATGGGGGCGCTGAGCTCTGCCTTGGTCTTGAGCAAGGGGAGGGAAGGCTGCAGATTGTGTTGGATTACAGTCTGCAGGACCTGGAAGTTTTCTTGACAGTTGCCAAGAGTAGACTGGCAGCTCTTCAGGGTGTTCTTGGGGCCCTCTATCAAATCTTGGGCCATCTTCTCTAGCTGCTTGCCAGCTTGAGCAGCTACAAGCTGCCTTTCCTACAGAAAGGAACTGACAGGTGATGAAATGGTCCTGAAACTGTAGTAGTTCCAGAGCAAGCCCTTGAAGTGGATGCTCAGTAACACAGTATGGTCACAAACTATAGCAACAAAGGATTTGCTGGGCTGACCTTGCTGTCAGGCTGCAAAAGTTGTGAGAATTTGCTGAAGTCTGTTGCTGAATAAGACTTCCTCATGACAGGGGGCCGTCTGGCACCTGGGGAGCCAGGAAAATGCCAGTCTTGCATCACAATGCCGTTCCGATTGCTTCCTGTCTTCTTCATGCTATTCAGCTTGGCTGTGGCCTCCTGTGCTTGCAGCTTCAGCTTGTGTTCAAAGTCCTCTAAATTGTCCTTAAACTTTTTGACGTGCTCGTTGTTTTGAGCACTTATCACCAGCGCATCAGCGTTTTTGCGTGCGTCCTGAAGCGACTTAGAGAAAGACACTAGCGGACTGGCTCGGGTTGCTGACTGTGACTGGGACAACCTAGACCTGGGGTGAGGAGACTGTCGAGAACCAAAACTAACGCGACTGCCATCTGAAGGCTCTTCGTCTTCGGCCATAACACCTCGGTTGCTCTGTCAATCGCTGTGGCTCGTTGCTGCCCAAATTCGGAGCTCAGCGGCCAAGAATCTTCTTGATCTGCCGTGTAGTCCCCGGCGCAAATCCTCAGTGAGAATACTAAACCCTGGGTTGCGCCCACATCTAAATTCTCAAAGAACGACCCCCACTGAGCCAAGAAGGGTGGTTGAAGTAAGTGCGATGGATCTGTGAGATTGAGCTGACACCTGTTGTGGGGCGCTGAGCGGCTGATCACGAGTGATGAACGCACAGGCAGTCGATATGTAGGTGGTGGAATTTTGTAGGTGTAACAAATTCCACCACCTACAAAATGAAGACAGCAAATCGGCCTTCAGCACCCTGTACCAGAAAAAAGGGTTCATCTGCAAAGCAGGACATCTATTTCACTTGCAAACACCAGGCACAAAGCATACAGACCAGCGCTGCAAGCTGCAGCTGTTGTAGACCTGCAAAAACCTGGCAGTATCCTGCAAACTTAGGCAAGCCAAGCTGAGTAAAACAATGTAACCCTACGCTAACTAGGGTTTGAGGTGTACATGAAATGTCAGATGCGCCCACATCTGTTGCTTCTTGCCCAAACCACTTAAGATACACTGTGTTCACCACCAGGTACAGCATTACTGAGTCATGTGTCAGCTGTCAATGCACCCCACGTGCACATTGACTCCCCCGCTTACTGAACAAAAGAAGGTCTGCCAAACTTTCAGGCGTGTTGCAATGTGCACTTGACAAAATATCCAGCCAAGTATTTTTGAATTGGTGACTATGAGTTTGGTCTTAATTCATGTTTTGTGCTGTCATGGCATGCATAGCACAAGTCTGCTGATATATATAGGTCGCAGCACTTGAGAGTAGGTCTAGAGTAAGTCACTACACATTCGAGAGTAGATCTAGAGTAAGTCAACTGTTGAGGCCAATACAAACAGTCCATATGATGCAGGGGCAATGGACCGAACAGTGGTGTTGCCATGCTCACACAAATATTCAAAATGTGTGCTTCTGCATGGAGTGCACTGTGTTGCTCACAGCAAGACTCACACAGTCCTGTTCAATGCACTTCACTTCTCAGCGTAATTGCATTTGATAGCGTTAGACTCAGTGCACTACTGGCACACCACAACAGCTTGTTCACACAGCAGGAACCTTTTATTGAGATGTCACTTTGACAAGCCTTGCATGTTAGCCATGCTGTTGAAAAATGCAGCTGGGTTCATGCATCAATGACAATAAATCTGTTGTACAAATTTTCGTAGATGCCCGTTCTACTGCTTCTCCCATACGCAGAAGTCTTTGCCTGTGGCTGCAATTTTCCAGCCCTCACTTTCCTGAGGGATCAGCTCATGAGGCATGTCCCCACGAGGCCCCAGCTTGACTACAAGCTTGTCAGCTATATGGGCTACGTATAGGTCAGCTTCAGCTTTCTTGATTGCCACGCTGCTTCGGCTGTCAATGCCATTCCGCTTTCTGCACATCACACACTGTGTGACACAGCGAAAGTGCAAGGCTGGCCCTGACAAGATATCCAGGATCAAAATGGACAGAGATATATTATGTCAACTCCGTGGCACTAGCAAGAGTTGAGGACTTGGGGACTTGCCTCACTTCTACCAAATGCTTGATGCAGCCACCAAAGCCATGGTCAAAGTAGTGCTCCCACATAATGCAAGGAATGCCAGGGTGGGTCAGAATGTAAGCATAGCCTGTCTCCTCAGCGCTGCCACTTGGGAAGGGCCAATGCTGCTGAGTGCTGCCTGCGCTCATGATCCAAGCTCACAGGTATCACAACAAGTGGCATGGATTCAAGACCTGGATGCTCCAGCTTCACAAAAGCTGACAATAGGTATGCTTGTTGCAGCTAGGTTTGCAATAATTATTGCAGCAGGTCCTGTCTGCAGAATTTGTCCAGACCCAATGTCAACTTTGCCCTGGTACGTGCAGTGCTGGTAAGACAAGTGGAAGTCAGCGCAGCCCTGATAGGATACAATTTTGTTCAAACACAAGGCGCTGGCCGTCTTGAACAAACAAATGGCATGCAACCATAGGCAGCAATAAATACTGGAAACTGCACATGACCAAACACTCATGACTGCAGATTGGCCTATCAATATCAGCAGCTGATGCTTACAGCAATGCCCATACTGGGCCTTGGTCCTTGCCTGTATCATGGTTGTCAATGAAGGTGACAGCTCTAGAGGGCCAGTAGCCAGCAAGCCCTGGCATCCGGCCCTCATGGTCAATGAGGCGCCAGTACTGTGTGTGCCTGACAGCCTCTGCAAGAATGCCCTTGGTGCAGAAGTCAAACAGGAAACAGCCGCCTGCCTGCTCCAGCCAGTCCACCAAGGTCTGACGAGGCTCGTTCTGGTCATACTCCAGACCGTTGTCGCCCCACCTGCACTCAAGCTGGTGACATTCAGATGCACGCATTCAATACCACTACACACAGCAATGAAGAATCCAGGACCAGATGTAGTCAATGTTGGGACGTGAAAGACTATAGACTGCAAATTGAAAACAAGACTGCTTTCTTGCCAAAGCTTGCGGTGCTGTTGGTGGGAGATCAGCCTGCCTGCTGCTAGCTGGTGACATGTCTCGACTCTTTCCTTATAAGGCAGGTCAAGCGATAAGCAATGGGTAGCAATGAGACCTACGCAAAGGGAGGCTGATGATCTGAATGCACCGTCAATGCAACAGCAAAAGGATTGTTAGGACTCACTTGAGATCAGCCCAGTACTCGCCAACATTGAATGCCTCGTTGCCCACTGTCTCCCCACAGTACTGTTTCATGTACTCAGGACCATACCCTTTCACGTAATCAAAGCGCCAGCCCTCAAAGCCAATGTCATTCTTGAGCCACTTCATCCAGTCTACAAGGCTTGACCTCAGGATGTCATTGGTGTGGTCCAAATCTGCGCAGAAATGCAGGCAATCAGCATCTGCCAGCAGGTATACCACAAGCCCATGCAGAACGGCAGGGCGTCATGCCTTGTGCACAACAAGACTCAGAGAGCGGTCATCTCAGGTCGCCGCCACTGCTGTGCCAGTACTTTATAATGTTCGATGCACTTTGAAGCTGTGCCCAGTACATGGTATCGTCAAAACACTATGGTATTGTGAACCCGCTGTTGTGCAGAGGCAGCAGCTGGTACCTGGAGCGGGACCATAGTCGTCCCCAGTATCTTGGCTGCCCTCACCACCAAAGTCAGGGTCATCACAAGTGATAGCCCACTTGCCCCAGTCAATCTTCTCACCTTCGTGAGGGATGTCATCCCTGCAATGCAACACCACGCTAGACTATGTTCCCTGGAGCATGCAGAAGAGTGCAAGGCTGCATGCCCATCACCTTACTGCAACATGAGTTTGTAGCTGTTATCCAAAATGTACTCGGAAGCAGAAACAACAATACCAGAAATGCAGCAGCACAGCATATCGGGCATCTGCTGACCTGAAGGTGTTATACACGCCATCCTCTCCTTTTTCATCAGCACACCGATGGTTGATCACGATGTCAGCAAGGGGCATGATACCAGCAGCCTTCAGTTCCTTACAAAGTGCCTGCAACTCTTCCTTGTTCCCGTACTTGCTGTCAAGGTTGTACAGCTGCCCTGGCAAGTAGCCCTGGGCTGCCACAGATTGACTGGGTGGTGGAAGCCAGATGTGGGTCACTCCAGCTTCCTGCATCAACACAGCAGCTAACCCCACCACGGAAGAGAAACAGCAGCTCAGTATGCCCAAGGTCAAGTGAGATTGCTAAGCTGTAGTCCTGAGGAACGAGCCATACGAGGACAGGTTGACAGCACCAATACAAACTTTAGTAACCCTCAGGGACAGTTGACTGAAGAAGGCAGTGTGCTGCTAAGCCAGTAGCTGTTGCCTCACCTTCATCTCCTGGATCTTGGACTGCACAATCTTCCACCAGCCACCAACCTGGCAGCTGGACCATCCAAAGCCTGAAGGAAGCAAGCAAGTACCAATCAGGATCGAACACAATCCCCAAGGTGGGTGCTACACACATGTAGCTGCTATGGAGAGCTCACGGCATTTCCAGATACATGGATTTGCAACAGTCACCTTGGAAAAGAATCGTTTCTTCCCTCCGAAGTGGGATAGGCGACGCAGCTTGAAGCTCGGGTTCTTGTTTTTCTTTTTGAGCCTCGGGCGCCTCGACAGCTGCGGCCATGCAAACAGCGCCATGTATGCTGGAAAAACGGTCTCTGCGATCGACCCATGCGAGCCGAAAGGTCGGAGCCTTGCGATTAGCACCCCACCGAAAAGTAGGTTGCCCCGAGAATTTGCTGGCTCTGCAGGTCACTAACCCGTGGTTAACAACAAGTGCACCCATCGGCATATTGAAATCGTGCTGTGTAGCCGTATACAAGGTGTTTCTAAGCGCAAACTCAAGGACACAGACAGCTGTACCTGTTTGAACCCCAACCTTCAGACATTTTGACCACCGCTGAGAATCACGTGACAAACAATAGGTAATAAGGTACACGTGCTGTTTAATGACTCATGCTTGGCTGGCGTCATCGGACCTGGCTCCTTTGAGGCATCAGCATGCAGACCTGTTCACACCTCGCACTGGCACCATGCGCTTCTTTCGCTCAGCAGGACCATCTGGGGGTTTTGAACTATGTGATACACTGTCTAACCTTCATGAACATATGGCATAACCGGCAACACTCACGTACTACTGCCTGTGTTCTGCTGTCTGACCGTACTTACCTTCTGATCCAGGCATTTTTCCAAGTGCTACAATTGTACTCTTGAGGATTTGCTCTGATCCAATTCTTTCGGAACATATGGCATTATTGCCATGATTGCAATTGGCACAAGTGATCAGCCTTGTTGGCTGGCCTAAGCTTTTAAATTTCTTCTTCTTCTTCTGCTGAAACAGGTGATGGACACGTTCAACTTGGCAGCGTTACAGGCATATAAACCCGGACTTCTATACTCTGGGATGCCACATCAAACGTGTGTTGGTAACCCTGATGCTTAGTTCATAGTGCATTAGTACTGCACACCCTTGCACTTATCACCCTAATACTATCATAGTATGCCCCTACCGTGGTAATGTGCGGCTTAACAGGGCTGTACAGGGTCCTACCATGCTAGTACGCTAGTAGATGCCTTACTAGGGGTATGGAAACCCCCGCGCCCCCCTGTATTTGTAGTGTACGACAATACAAGTCCCCACTTGTTTGGTATAAGTCAGCTTTGTCTGTGAGAATGAGGCTCTCAGGGGCTTTGGGTTTGGAGGTCTCTGGCTGTCGATGCAAACCCCTTATAGCTTTGTGCTAGTCATGGCGATCTGATGCAAACAAATAAATCAAGTTCTATATTATAGATCTAGTAGTACTTTTAGATGTTACTTTTTTACACTTGAAGCAAGGCTGCACGCAATGTTGAGGAGTATCAAACACCAGAAAGCAAACGCAGCACCAGCAACAGATTTGGGCCCAGTTTCTTGTGTTGGACTATCCTGTTGGCAAGAAGCGAAACAGACTGCAGATGGAAAACGCGCGCAGTGCGAGGTGCCCTTTCCATGCATCTAAGACACCAACAAAGTTCACACTGTTGGTCATGTTCAGCACTCAGGTCCTTGGCTTGACTGCTGCCATCAGGAGAAAAGCTGCCATCAGGAGAAAAGCAATTTGACAAGAAACTAGTCAGAGCATCAAAGATTGTCACAAAGTCAATTGAGAAGACTGCGGGGTACTCATGAGACCAACGACTGTTACTATGTACCGTCGTAACTGCACTGCAACCAGACACTATAACCCTGAGATAACCACAAGTACTGCCTAACAGTGAGGTTGCCAGGACAACAATTTAGACCCCTGAGTCCTAGTAGGCAGCAAGTGAGGCTACAGCCTGGTCGCACAACAACTTTACCCACCATCGGTCATGTTCTTGCTTGATTGGCTGCCCATCCCTTGCACCATCAGGCCATGTCACATCAGTGTGGTTCATAAAAAACGGGTAGGTGCTTTGCTCTTGAACACCAGCCCATTCAAAGTCTATGATACGCACGCTGTCTGCCAACACAAAAATGTTGTTGGATTGCAAATCGCCATGCACAAAGCAGGCCTGATGCAACAAGTTCACTGCAGCTTGAAGTGGTGCAACCGGCTGTTTTGGTGCCTCATCCCACAAGCACCCAGCCACAAACTCCATAACCACCATGAGCCATCCATCCGTAAGACTTGCTACCGCTACCAGGTGTGGAGCATACCCGTGAGACGATAGGCAGGTATGGGCGTCTTTACTATAGGATTTGCAAAACTTCACAAGCACCAACCCTTCTTGGCTGTCCAAGGTTGCCTTGAAGCATGTTCTGGAAAGCTTCTCGTGGTAGAGCAAGTGTTGTGCAAACCCTTGTAGCCCAATGAAGCCTGTTTTATAGGGGTATTCAAGCTGCCGTGTGGGTTCTTGCTGCTCCTGTGCTTGTCGATCCAATGCTTCATAAAAGTTGCGGAGACTGGGTAATGCCTTTCGAATGGCTGCAAAACACTTAGCAGCTTGCACCATTAGTCGGCTGTGAGGCTGCCACAGTAGAGAAACCATAGGGCTTAGCTGATCGCATAAGGCCATATCCGTGTACACAGCACCTGAAAGACTCATGTTGGGACCAGCCAGCTCTATCAGCAGAGTTGGGCAAACAGATTTGCCTCTGACCTTCTTAAAAGCATGCGCAGCAGCATACGCAGCGTTCTGAACATGAATAGCTCCGCCGCCAGAACCAATCTCATTCTTGACTTCAACATTCACCAGCATTCCTCCCAGATGTATGAAAGAGCCATCAGTCTCAGCCTTATGATACTGTGCACGTTGGAAGGTCACATTGAACTCATCTTCGAACAACTGCCAGAATGTTTGCATTCTCTGTTCCTCATCAGCAAATGCTTGGGACATTACTGAAGCCATAAGGCCAGCAAACTTGCAGTCAGCATCTGTTGGAGTGGCATACTCACAATCATGTGAAACTTGAGCGAGAATAGGGTCCAACAACACCACAGGGGTTGTCTGGGTGTCGATGTCATCAGGAGAGCGATGGAAAGACATGTAATGTTGCAACTCCCGCAATTGTGATGTGTCCATCCACCCTCCCCACTAGGCTTGGCAAATGATGAGGGTGATGGCAGCTTCTTGTTTGCCCTTGCTGCAATCTCCTCCGTCCAAAAGGATCTGCAGAGAGCATTTTACTACTGTGGCCGGGGTGGTCAAATCATAAGTCTGTGCATCCTGCCATCAAAGCATTGAGAGGTTTACACTTGCCACATGTGAATTACCTGTTCGTGCTTTCTTGAACGGAGCCTGCTCTTCCATGCTGTCTTGTTCATACTTTCCTGCATGCATTTCTGCTGATGATCTAACTCATGAAAGTCCTTGTTGAACTGAGAGTGCACAAAGGTCAACAGCATACGTCTGCTCAGATTCTTTGTGAAGATGCCGCCAAGTGAATATGTCTTGGAACAATCGCATGCTCCATGTCAAAGGATACACTGACTGTCTATCACTGGCTTGGGGTGGGGAATGTCAGTTCCAAGGTTCAGAAGTTATCAAATGCTTGAGCATGCTTTCCTTACATACATCACCAACACCTCATGGTTATCATGGGAAGACATATGCAAAAGACAGTCAGGCCCACACATCAAGGGTTAACAACAGGTCATAAGTCAAGCTGAAGGTGGTGGTGGTGGTCAACTTGCCACACCATGCTACAGCGCAAGCCACAACAGTCCGCACGGAAGCTTGTAAGTGCCCAGTCATAGACAAAGCTGACAGTGAAGAGCGCATACTCTGCCCAGCACTATGCAGGTGTATATTCAACAGATCAGCCAGTAGTCAGCTTTCCAAAATGTTCTACTTGTTGAACATGAGCATGCTGCATGCAGAGTAAACACAGCTTCATCCTTAAGTCCTTTGTCTCAGTGCAGAGTTGTGGGAGTCTTGGCAGTCCCTTTAGTATCATGTGTGACAGCAGCACCCAAGACAAGTATACTATTGTTTCGCTGAATGACGATGAAAACACAAGTAAGAGAAGGATGCTCCCTATAGTGGAGGTAGCAAGAGTGAGCAGATGGTGGCAATAGAGAGCAATGCCCACCTCCTTGCTGAGCTCGCAAGAGAAGGTTCGTCTCCTCACGCAGAGCTACTTCTTTCTTGTACAGCTGCTCCAGCCTGGGTGCGCAGATGGTTAACCTCGTCTCTGTCCTCAGCTTGCTTTGCTGCTGAAAGAGATGCCTTGACTTCTGAAACCTCGTGAGCAACCCCTCAATCTGCTGTTGCACATTCTCGAGTTGAGTCTGACTTGACACCCTGCAGGAAAGAGGTGTCAGGAAAAAACAGATACTTAGCGTACAAGAGGAGTCTGACAACATAGACCTGAGGGTGCAGTGTCAATAAGAGGCGTGGCAACTGCAGTCGCGGCAATGTCCCGTTGCAATACCCAGTTTCTGCTCTGTGTTGGCTCAAAGGGTGAAGTATCACCTCGTCGCTTTAGCAGTGGAAGACCTTGCTGTTCTTTCTTTCAGACACGAAAAACCGAAGGCAACTCCCGTTCGATACAGTATCGTCAGTGCAATACTCGGTGACTGTCCTCTTTTCTTCCATCCGGATTTGCGAAACCTACAAGGCCCCTTCCGTGACCTAAAGGACCGCTGACTAAGACCCCTGCCCAGGGCTTTGCCCTCCAACCCAATATGGAGGAGGATCTGACAAGCTCATGAAGGACATCTCTGATGCCCTAACGGATCCACTACACCAACATAGCTGATGGGACAGCATTTCATCGTCACGCTCAACATTTTAGGTTTAGATAGGGGGGGGGGGGGTGGGTGTGCACAGGGGGGGTTTTTTACCATGCTGGTTTTCCCCTCCTGTTTTTGCATATTGTTTGCTTTGGTGGACTCCATGCTAACCTGATCCAGGTCCTCGTTGCTAGGGCTACCCGTGTGCACACACGCAAATGTGCTCACACTACACAGACTTGCCTTTGAGGGGGGGTGCTAGTCTTACAACTGGTCTGGCCAACCGGTTTTTGGGGGGTAACTATACGCTGTAGTTGCTTGCTACTAGACATGGGGTCCTGGGGAGGGTATGCAAGGGGTCATTTCATTGCATTCTATCTCATGGTGTACACTTCACTGATGTTTTAGTACATTTAGCTTTGACCTGCTTTTATGTGATGCAATGCTGTCCCACATGATGCTGACTGGGCCTATGCGCCATCTTGCACCTCATGCTGACAGACACACACACGCACACGCACGTGCATATTCGACTGCTGCAGCCTGGGGTAAACGCCCCAGGCTTATCTCGTTGTCTCACTTGCTGTCAAGCTTGCGCAGGACATTTTTTCAACGCCACTTCAGCGACACTACTACCAATTCAGCACAGACTCCAGCCGGCCGCGAGCGCTTGTATGCCTTGTGCCTGACGGGTTCCTTGCCTTGTGCTTGAAGGTCTATGCTTCGCTGAGGACCTCAACTGCTTACTCAAGGCCACTTTTGGGTGTTCTTTTTCAGGTAGTAACCCCTTACCATTCTCCTGGGACTTTCAGCTACCTGCCTTGCTCAGCGCTCGTGGCCGGCAACTATCATTTTTTCAGCTCAACCACAATACAATGTAACCAGACAGCGACAGCAAGTCAGCGACAGACTCCTATTCGATTGCACATTGCAGGGCATTTGCATCCACCGGTTTCGGTGACTATCAAAACCCAATTTATGAAGGGGCTCTCGAAATTGGATTGGGTCAGTGAACTATGCACGTGATCTGGCTGCAAAGGACAGCAAGCCTACTAGTGCTTCAAAACCCTGCTTGCATGGTCAGCAGAATCGTTCTAGCTACTTCCCCGTAGGCAACCACAAACGCTGCTGAGAGTCTGGCTTTTCTGATCAATTTGTGCTTCACAATATTGCACTCGTTTCCCTGCTAAGTCGTAACCAGTGTGTTTGCTTCTATTCATCGTGCAAGCTCTGCGTTGACCGGCATCAACTCACCAAACAGGTAAACATGGATGCGCACATCACCCTGATTGTCGACAATGAGTGCGTAAAGCTTGGATGGCATTTGCACCCTTGACGTCAGCTGCAGTCAAGGCAGATAGTTTATCCATACATACATGCACGCACACCTTGCATCGCATGTGACCTTTCGTACCCAGGTCGCGCTTACCTGTCGTGCAGGTACTGACTTTCGTTTAGACGCAGGCTAAACATGAATGAGAACAATACGTCGTCCGATTACCCTGTCAACTCGCAGACACGAGGACTGACTCATAACGCATCAACTAGTAAGCTGTCCGTTGTCTGTCTGTCTAGTGCTGCACGAGCAGCTGTGCACATCCAGGACTCGAGCAAGGTGGCGGCGTGTCTCAATCAGCGTGTTGTTTTGCAGGATCTGCAGAGGGAGGAGCCAACTGGCAAACCCCAGCATCCCATAGCAACCCATTTGCTGCCTTGAACGACACCAAGCCAGCTGGGCAGGATCCAGCTGATCCACAGTTCAATGCTGCCCAACAAGCAGCTGACCCTTTTGAGGGCATGTCACCCTCCGACGTGACTCAGCGGCATGCGCCCACAGGCAATCAACACATTCAAGCCTCCATGTACTCAACCCAGGGACAAGGTCCTGCTGACACATCAGACAGCTACACCAACATGGGACAGAACACCCAATCAAATTATGCCCAGAACCCCAAAAACATCTCCCAGGCTTTCCCCGCTCAGCCTGGTAAAGCCTCCACCCAAGATGACTTCACCAACAAGGGCGCACAGGAGTTTCCCCAGGAGTACGGGCAGGGCTCCCAGACAGTCCAAGGCTATGACAAGTCTGGCGCTGATGCTGCAGAGTCTGCACGTGCTGTGATGGGTGACTATGCCAGCTCTGGCAAGGGTGAGCAGCAGCCTTCGGTAGGCTCTGGTCCAGACACTCTGAGCTATGCCACTCAGGCCAAGCAGCAAGCCCAGGACATCACTAGTTCAGCAGCTGACTATGCCAGAGGCAGCGCACTGCCTGTGAAGGAAGCAAGTCAGGGTGGTGCAGGATCAGCACAAGACAGAGCTGCTTCCAACAAAGACTATGTAGCTGACGCTGCCAGCAACGCACAGCAGACAGCACAGGACACAGGCAACACAGCTCGGAACACTGCTGCCTCCTACTACCAGTCTGCCAAGGACACCCTTGCTGACTACACCCAGCAGGGCAGGCAGGGCGCTCAAGGCACAGCAGCTTCTGCACAGGATGCTGCGGGCCATTATGGTCAGCAAGCCAAGCAGGGGGGCCAGCGCGCCGCAGAAACAGGTCAAGACTACCTACAGAGTGCCAAGGATATGGTCTCAGACAACACCCAAAAGGCCAAAGACGCTGCACAAGACGCTGCAGAGTCCACTGGGGATGCAGCTAGCCAGTATGGTAGGCAGGCAAGAGGCAGGGCTCAGGAGACTGCAGAGGCAGGCCAGGGTAAAAGCCAGGAGTACAAACAAGCAACTCAAGCCAACGCTGCTGATAATGTCCAGGGTGCTCAGGAGACAGCAGGCAGCTATGCTCAGCAAGCCAAAGAAGCAGTGGCAGGTACTGCCTCTGCCTGTTGAAGCAGCCTCATGTCATGTCTGTGTACGGGCTGTGCTAGTCGGGAGCAGGATCCAGCCAGGTACCATCTGCAGTGAACTGTCTAGTGCAAGTGTTTTGTTACAGCATATTTAGTGGGATGCGTTTGTACTGCTCAGAGTCGATGGTCAGAGCAGAGCATGGTCAAAGTAAGCTGGGCACTGCTGCATTGCAAAACTACTTTTACTTGTGTTTGTAACCTGACACAGGTTACAGGGCTGTCTAGACATGCAACGTGATTTACAACAGAATGCAGACAGGACTCTGCCCTCCTACTGGCCAAAAACTTTGGCAGCTCGAATGTTGCTACAAAATTCACCATTGCAGCCTCATCTTTGTCATCATTGTGGGTCTGTGCAGGGATGCTGATCCTTTCTGCTGTTGTTATCTGTCCCTGTGGAGACACTGCTGCCTTCTGCTTGTCTCAAAGTCTGTTTCACAATCCCAATGCATCCTCATGTTAGTCAAGCTGCCTGTGTTACACTGTGGGCCTATGCACACATATGCACCACTTGACTGGGACTAGGTATCAGAAATGAGTATGTTTGGTACCAGGTCCTGTTCAAATGTTGCGTGTGTCTGCGTTCACTGACTGTGAATTCTGGGCAGCTTGGGCGACACCTCTGTGTTTCAGTGAATTGTCTTTGTGCTGCGTGTTTGCATTGGCTTTCTGGGTTTGACCTGATTTGCCTGCATCTGCACCCTCATCATTGCACCATTGTACCATAGTGACTGCTTCAGGTATGGCTTGGTACGTGGTGCATGGTGCTGTTTGATGAAGCAGCACCATGCACCTCATACCAAGCCATACCCGGTGCAGTTGGGGAAGCCAAATAGCTCAATTCGGAGCATCAATTGCAGGCACATTGGAGTCAGCACAAGAGACAGCATCCAAATACACCCAGCAGGCCGGAGGTGCTGCTCAAGACGCCAGCAAGTCTGCCCAGCAAACAGCTACCAACGCCTCTCAGCAAGCTCAAGAATCTACTCAGGGAAGCATCAACCTGGTGCACGACGAGGCTGCAGGCTATACAGAGCGTGCCAAGCAGGCAACTCAGGATGGTGTCGAATCTGCTAAGAACACTGAACCTGCCAAGGAGGCTGGCAAGGCAGCTGACAATGCAGCTGGCACAGCTGGTGACTACGCAGATGCAGCCAAGGAGGCAACTGTAGGTGATGCAGCAGCTGCAGGTATGCCTTTGCAGCATGCATGTACCTGTTGTCATGTGTGGCATGATAACTGCCAAACTCATTGATCAAGCTGCAGTCTCAGAGTTGAGCATTCTGCTGCCTACACCAGTGTCAACTACTACAACTGTTCTTGATTTGAATCCTCTTCATCAGATTCTAGCACAGGCTCACATCCCTATTCCATGTTGAACAATGAAAGCAGTGTTGCTGGCTGATGTAGCAGTGTGGCATTTGTCATGCAGTTGATGAGGAGGGTGTTGAGGCCAAAGAGGGCGTTCAGGGCAGCGGCGGCAGGCAGAGTGTTGTGGGGTGGGCCATGAACACTGCCACCAGCACAGTGCGTGGTGTGGCTCGCTCAGCCGGCGGTGCAGTCAACACTGCTGGCGGCATTGCTTCCAGAGCAGGCAAGTGTCCCTGATGGCTCTCTGATGTTAATGGACAACTATCTTGTCACCCCCCCAAAAATTGTCTGTTGTTTATGCGAGACAACGTTTATGCTTGGCATTGTCAGCTATTGAGGCGTCCACCTTGCAGAAGTGTCAATGTCAGGATCAATTCAGCATGATGCCATCTGCATCTGAAATCCAGTCAACTAGTCCACACTTTGAGTGTATGTCGGTCATGGCAAGTTTGTGATGGTGATGCAGCTGAGGTTGTTGTCAGCAAACTCTTCATAGGTGCAGGATCTTTGAGTGTCCTTGAGAAGACAGCAGGTGCACAATTCACAATATCTTGAGTGTGGTTGATGGGTGACAGGAATTGTTGCAGGCCAGATGGTGGGTCTGACCAAGAAGCGTGAGGAGGAGCTGCCAGCTGAGAAGCCTGGTGTCACCACAAGCACTGGCCTCCAGGTCCTGCTGACACACTTTCTACCCCACCCCCCCCCCCCCCCCCTTCTTTCCCCTCTCTCACTCTCTTCTGACTCACTTCCTGCCATCAAACAACATGCATAGCACAAGCAAACTGTCTGTGCGGTTCTGTTACCGGGCGGTCTGCTGTTTGCTGCACATTAAATCTGGTTGCTTGCAGAGTTTTGGCAGATCATTTTGTCATGCTATGCGCATCACTTTTGCAGCGAGGTGTCCTGAGCGTCAGTCAGGTTGGATCTCAGCAATGACCTTGTGTGTATTGATTCTGCTTGTATCATGCTTGCACAGACACCACACGTAAATGTGTATGGACTAAACTGCTGATAGGACTTGTGAGTCATAAGCACTTCTGATGCAACAGTGGTACTCCTTGCATCAGATATGCTTATGACTAAGAAGTCCCATCAGCAGTCTTATCCATACTCCTTTTACCGCCCTGTCCACATGTCATATTTGTCTGCATTTTGAGGTGTGATGTCTGTGTACGTTAAGCGCAAGGGGTGGTATCGCTAGCAAGCATCAGTGCAGAAAGGTGTCTTTGACGACATCTGTCTTCCTGTGCCATAGGGGGAGTGCATTCATCAAGGTCTACATGCGCTGCAGCTGCAGTGGCCACATGTCAATGAATAAACATTGCAGCCTGGCGAGCTTGATCACTGGTTTGTTGCAGGCCTCCAGGGTTGAGGACATCCCTGGGCGGCCTCAGAGTGTGCAGGGCAAGGTGCTGGAGACAGCAGAGGGCGCCATCCAAAAGTTCAATCCCTTCTCCAGGATCCACCAGCATGTCTGTGGCTTCCACTTCTATGCTCATGACATCACCCGCCAGGTCAATCCCCGGCTGCATGAGTGCACAATCTTGTCCAGAGCCAGCTTGAAAGCTATCAACATGTCAGAAAGTTCCCTCGTCACCTCAAGCTTTTGCTCAAGAGACCAATTTGCTAATGTCACCTTCATTTGATGCAATACAATGAAGGTGAGATTAAATGCCCTGTTGGTTTTGTACAGTTGAGGTTTTCATTGCTTTGCCTCACTTTGCTGTGCTATTGTGTGTGCATACGATGTGGATTGTTCCTACTTGCTGATTGCATCTTTAGATGCCAGTCAATCCCCTGATTGATGCATCAGCCTTTGACTAGCATTACCAACAGCAAAGTGGCCACATGCAAATCACCATCTTACACAAAAGCCAACCCATATCTGGCAAACATTAGTGTCAATTGCTGCAATGTCGTAGCCATTACGCTGCTGCTTGTGGTAGACAAGTGACAACGGCACCACATTTGGAGTGTCCTGCCCTGCCTCATTAAGATTTATGGCCAGGATGCATGTTTCTCTCATTTTCAACATTTAGATGCCTTCTGCCACGTCCCTCATGTTGTAATATGAAGCATGGTCCAAGCTGCAATGCATTTTCTAGGGTGTCAGTCTTTTTCTTCCAACAATGATTTGCCAAAGCACAGGGTGTAGATTGCACAGTCAGCTGGTTTGGTCCTCAAGTGACAGGGACTCTTTGACGTAGCATTCGGTAGCCTCATTCACATGATGGATGTGCCACCTGATGCACTGGCATAAATGAAAGTGGCGTGCTGAAGACAAGTTGCAGTGCACCCGGTCTGTATAGCACATTCACTGGCCTGACTCAATGTACTTTGCAGGTGGAGGCTCACCACTTTTGTGCCTGTCCCAATGAGGACGTGCGTCAGTGTGTCATCTATGACTCAGACAAACCAAATGCACGCCTGATTGGCACAGAGTACATCATCTCAGACAAGCTGTTTGAGACCCTGCCTGAGGAGGAGAAGGTGTACTGGCACAGCCACAAGTATGAGGTCCAGTCCGGCACCCCTGCAGGTATGTGTCTGGCATACATTGTGCTCCGCTTGCTGTTGTGTGGCATCCTTGCTACCAGCTACCCGCCAGCTTTCAACACAGTCAGCTGCAATGAATGCTTATACAAGTCAGCTTGAATCCATCTCAGCCTAGTTTTCAGCTTGTGATGCAGCTGTTGACCAATGTAGCATGAGTATCTCACATTGCATTGCCTACAAGAATTTCCCTCTCTGCCAATCTTCTGCAACTTGCAGACTGGCCTATGTGTAAATCAGTTTCAAGCATGGGCCTGTAGCAACAGGTTACCACTTCAGCTCGTCAGCTTTGGACATGGAAGGGATACAACAACAGTCTATTTTATGCATGCTGGATGATGACAAGGCATACCATGAGCTCAGCTCTGGGCTGGATACGTTAAAATCTTTACAGACTGTTTTGCTGGCAGGAAGCAGTCATGCAAATGAGGGAGCTTTCTAGAGCTGGCTAGTAGGTAGTAGCATGGGTGCCACACACCCACAGGTTGACTAGATAGTCAGTCTACATCATATATGGATGACGTAGACATGCTGTCTCTTCAGCCTGTGGATTTGTGACACTCTTGCTAGAATGTACTAGCCAGGTCTGGCATACAACTTCAGCTTCCGTAGTTGCTCTTACCATGGAGGTCACTTGCCTGCACCTAAATGCTCAGCCCGATTGTGTGTGGTGCTCTGCTTACCAGCTACGGCCCAATCATGAAACATATCCTTGACCTCAACAACTGCTTCAGCCGGCAAGACAGCTTGGGTGCATTTCAACCTCACTTGCAGCTTGTGATGCAGCTTTTTGCCATACAACGTTTGTGACACATAGTGCCTTTCCTACGTGTGTTTCCTTCTTACCAAGAATGGTGCAACATGCTGGGACATAAATCTGCCATACCTTGTCGCGTGCAAGGTGTCGTGGTGATGCTGTGCCTGTCACCGTGTTCTGTAGCATTGATTGCAGTAAGATCTGCTCGCAATTTTAGTCATGTTGCAGGCGCCAAGGGTGCCTGTTCAGGCTGAGGACCTGGAGATGCAGAAGCTGGTCAACACCTATGGCAAGACCTTCCACACCTGGCAGGTGGATCGCGGAGATGTTCTGCCCTTTGGTAAGCGAGCGCTGGCAATAGTCCTTTCTATCCCCCTTCGGAGCCCTGCCTCACCCCCCTCC
>JAYKYS010000589.1:0-32490 GCA_036924285.1 Asterella californica
CTAATACCTATAACCCTAATAACCCTAATAACCCTAATAACCCTAATAACCCTAATAACCCTAATAACCCTAATAACCCTAATAACCCTAATAACCCTAATAACCCTAATAACCCTAATAACCCTAATAACCCTAATAACCCTAATAACCCTACTACCAATAACCCTAATAACCCTAATAACCCTAATAACCCTAATAACCCTAATAACCCTAATAACCCTAATAACCCTAATAACCCTAATAACCCTAATAACCCTAATAACCCTAATAACCCTAATAACCCTAATAACCCTAATAACCCTAATAACCCTAATAACCCTAATAACCCTAATAACCCTAATAACCCTAATAACCCTAATAACCCTAATAACCCTAATAACCCTAATAACCCTAATAACCCTAATAACCCTAATAACCCTAATAACCCTAATAACCCTAATAACCCTAATAACCCTAATAACCCTAATAACCCTAATAACCCTAATAACCCTAATAACCCTAATAACCCTAATAACCCTAATAACCCTAATAACCCTAATAACCCTAATAACCCTAATAACCCTAATAACCCTAATAACCCTAATAACCCTAATAACCCTAATAACCCTAATAACCCTAATAACCCTAATAACCCTAATAACCCTAATAACCCTAATAACCCTAATAACCCTAATAACCCTAATAACCCTAATAACCCTAATAACCCTAATAACCCTAATAACCCTAATAACCCTAATAACCCTAATAACCCTAATAACCCTAATAACCCTAATAACCCTAATAACCCTAATAACCCTAATAACCCTAATAACCCTAATAACCCTAATAACCCTAATAACCCTAATAACCCTAATAACCCTAATAACCCTAATAACCCTAATAACCCTAATAACCCTAATAACCCTAATAACCCTAATAACCCTAATAACCCTAATAACCCTAATAACCCTAATAACCCTAATAACCCTAATAACCCTAATAACCCTAATAACCCTAATAACCCTAATAACCCTAATAACCCTAATAACCCTAATAACCCTAATAACCCTAATAACCCTAATAACCCTAATAACCCTAATAACCCTAATAACCCTAATAACCCTAATAACCCTAATAACCCTAATAACCCTAATAACCCTAATAACCCTAATAACCCTAATAACCCTAATAACCCTAATAACCCTAATAACCCTAATAACCCTAATAACCCTAATAACCCTAATAACCCTAATAACCCTAATAACCCTAATAACCCTAATAACCCTAATAACCCTAATAACCCTAATAACCCTAATAACCCTAATAACCCTAATAACCCTAATAACCCTAATAACCCTAATAACCCTAATAACCCTAATAACCCTAATAACCCTAATAACCCTAATAACCCTAATAACCCTAATAACCCTAATAACCCTAATAACCCTAATAACCCTAATAACCCTAATAACCCTAATAACCCTAATAACCCTAATAACCCTAATAACCCTAATAACCCTAATAACCATAATAACCCTAATAACCCTAATAACCCTAATAACCCTAATAACCCTAATAACCCTAATAACCCTAATAACCCTAATAACCCTAATCCTTCCCCTGCAGCCGCTGAGGCGAAGAAGAAGTCGGGATCGAAAGGTGACAACGCCACTGGTGGAGGAGAGGATGTCGGCATCAGTGTGAGCGCAATGGAGCAGGAGATGAATGAGTATCTCGAACGTATGCGTGCTGCATTCGCACAGATCAAGGCCGGTCGGGCGATTCCGACTTCACTCGACTCGATTCTGATCCAGGCACACGGACAGATGATTGAATTTCCACTGAAGGGACTCGCATCGATCTCATCGAAGACGGCGCAAGTACTCCTCATTCAACTCTATGATTCATCACTTGCGAAGGAAGTCGATAAGGCGATTCGCTTAAAAAAGCGACACTGAATCCTACACTCGAGTCGGATGGTAGTGGAGTGAGTGTCACCTTCCGAAGGTGACGAAGGAAGTGCGTGATGGACTCGTCAAGCAGGTGAGTAAGAAAGCGGAGGAGACGCGTGCGCATCTCCGAACGATTCGACAGAACTACCTCCAATCACTGAAGAGCATCGAGAAGGCCGGTGAGATTAGTGAGGAATTACTGCGGGATCTGAAAGGGCAGATTCAGACGAGTCACGATGTGCTCGTCGGTGAGATTAAGAAACTCCAGGATGAGAAGGAGAAGGAGATTCAGGTCGTCTGATAGAGCGAGCGAGTGACAGAAGGAAGCCGAGCGAGCGTGTTGCATACACACGCAGCCTCGAGCTCATTTTAAATTTGAGCGACAACGAAATATTGTGACATCAATGATTTGAGCATGAGAACAAAGGCATTGTAGAATGCGTACAAACAAAAAAGAACAGTTGCAGGATGGCGGAACAGAGAGATTGGATTCGGGCCACTACAAGGAAACAAACAAGTGAGAGGAAAAATCAGGAGGATTGCTGCTGCTGCTGCCGCTCACTCGGCGAGGATGAAGAAGTAGTAGAAGTTGAGGAGAAGTCGAGAGAGGCCGCTGTAGATGCAACGCTCAATGGAATGCTGCGAGGAGTGTCGTATACGTGTGCTCTCTCATGCGAGTTCGATATCACTCGCTGCTGGAGGTTGACCTGGAGTGAATCGAGGATGCGCTACTGGAACAGCACCATCATCCGATGTTGTTGCAGCTGTTGCTGTTGCGGGTATTACCGACACATCCAACATGCGACTCTCCAACGACTTCTTTTTCGCATCACGATGGCGGAGAAACAGCAGGAGGAGCAACAGTAGGAGGAGGAAGAAAAATCCTCCGATCACCACACCGACAATGAGACCGATCGGAGTCGAGCTGCTGCTACTGCCATCATCGACATTCGTATCGGAGATTCCACTTGAGGAGGAGGTGATTATCTCACCCGTACTCGAGGAGGAAGTTGAGGAGGATGCATCAGCAGTACTCGAGGAGTCGACACTACTCGAAGAAATCGAATCGGCAGTGGAGGAGGAGGAGGAGGAGGAGACTGCAGTCGAGGAGGAGGAACCCACGAGAGTACTCGAAATGCCGCCGCCGCCACCATCACTGCTGCTGCTGCTGCTGGTGGAAGAAGCTGCACTCGAAGAGCTACTACCACTGCTGCCACTGATACTGCTTGAACTACTCGAGCTGCTGCTACTTGCGGTACTTGAAGCGGACGAGGAAGAAGATGAAGCCGACGATGAGGATGAGGATGAGGAGGAGGAGGAGGTGGAAGAAGAGGAGGAAGAGGAGGAGGAATCTGCACTGGAGCTACTGCTGATTCCACTACTTGAGGAAGATGAGGACGAGGAGGAGGAGGAAGATGATGATGATGAAGAGGAGGATGTGTCTGATGTCTCATTCTGTGTGATGTAATTTGCAAAATCCGACGGTGCTGAGGCTTCGGATTGTCCGCCCACGAGAAGGAGTCGACCGAGATAGTTCACCATACCTGCATTACTACGAGGTTGGAAGGATGAAGTATAATTGAGTAGAATCCATTCACCTGCCGCACTTGCATTCAAGTTCATCTCATCACCGCGTATACGATAATTCCACACCTCAGTTCCGACTCCGTCACCACCGCCAGCAGTAACGATGATTGAATTCTTCCAGACTGCAACTGAAGCACCGAAGCGAGCCAACGGACCTGCACGATTCGCTGGTAAGGAGGGAGACACAGGAATCTGAGTCCACATACCTGCAGCGAGTGAAGTCAATCGCCAAAGATCACTGTACGCAACATTATTCGTAGCCTGACCACCGAACATATAGACTGCACCATGATACACCACACCCGAGTGATAATAACGAGCCGACCACTGTGCACTTCCTCTGTTGATCCATGCAGCAGCGAAGGTGCGAGTCGTCGTATTGTACGCGAGTGAGTACTGATCATTGGCGTAAGTCGTGGTGACTCCACCGAAGATAAAAACTTCACCCTGAAAGTATACCATCGCAGCACCGGAGCGAGCGGGAAAAGATGTTCCATTCCACTTCTGCCACTGTGCAGAATCAACACACGCACTATTGATGTACACATCATTGAGTCTTGCTCCGTTCGATCCGGCAGTGAGAAGGAGAGTATCATCCGGCAGTACGACCACACTGTGCGAGGACCGCGCAGGCCAAGGAGAAGTCGATGTGACGAGACTCCACCCTTCGACTCCGCTCGTTGCATTCAAGGCGAATCGGAGAATATCATTTCGGGCCGATCCCGTATTGCCGCCGAGTACATACACACCACTACTGCATGTCACCATACTGTAGGAGACGCGAAAACCGAAACTCGTTGCCGTACCACCCGGATGCTTCTGGAAGATATACGGCAGTGACTCGGGTCCACTCCACAGCACACCTTGGGCAAATCCGTTGGTGCTCGACTGACTCGAACCAGAGAGAAGGAGGAGCTCACCGCGATACTCGACCTGCGAGTGACCGTATATATTTGCGGGTAGTGTTGCACTCAGCTTCGTCCAAGTTCCATTTGGTTGAGCCACCGTCGCATTGAAGTACCAAGAATCGAAGGTAGTTCCTGCGGCAAGTCCGCATGTAAGTGCGAGGCCACCACGAAATGGAGAGAAGCCGAATCGATAGCGCCTGGAGTAGGGTGCAAGGCCGGGGACCGCAAGCCACTGCGCGGAGAGTGAAGTCAGATAATGGAGATCGTTGAAATTGCCGCTGTTACTCTGTCCACCTGTGACATAGAGTATTCCATTCAGTACGGCTGCACCGAATGCGCGCCTTCCGCCCCAACTCGGCTTCGTGGCTGTGGTACGATCGATCCACTGAGTGGCGAGCGAAGAATTTGCGGTGAAGTACTCGAGTGTCAGTATGGTATTCACGACTGACGAAAGGGAGGGCGTTGTCCCACCACCGAGTACGCACACCTGAGAATCGAAGAAGACAATCGAATGATACTGCAGCGATGTCGGCATCGAAGTCCACGCCTGCCATACACCATTCACACATGAGGGATTCCAATAGACCTCAGCAGTCACTTGTTGTGTTGTGCCGCCGCCAGCAACGAGCGTGCTGTTATTCGGTAGTGTCACTGCCGTCAGTCCCCATCCCTGTGGGAATGGTCCCTGTATCCCACGATACCATTCATTCTGCGCTGTCAGTGTCCAAACATCGTTCTTGACTTCCGCCAACGAACTGAGTCCTCCCATGATGCTGATCGAATAATTACACATCGCGATCGCTGCATCAGTTCGAAACGGAATAGGTAAAGGAGCACTCGGATGCACACTCCACGTAAAAGGCGCAGGAAGTGGCTGCGGCTGTGCCGTGACGAGTGTCGCGACATCCAGTGAAATGAGGCAGAGGCAGACAGTGGTGAGGCACACCAGGAGCGGTAGTATTCCATGCATGACGATGGAGAGGAGGGGATGGATGCGACGCCGCCAGTTCGAGAGCCACCAAGCAAAAGCGCGCGCACTCTGCAGGTGGGAGGGCAGAGAGAGAGAGAGAGAGAGAGTGAGTGAGAGTGAGAGAAGAGAGAGAGAGAGAGAGCGAGGAGGTGAGTCGCTTGACAGGCAAAGCCGTGGAGGAGACGAGCGATGCGGCAGAGGCGGAGATGAGAGTGGATCGAAGGAGGAGAACACTGCTAGTAGCTGCAGCAGCGCGCTGACGACAGTGATCGAGCATGGCTGGGGACTCACTTCAATGCGAAGTGATCGTCTCGCTTTTCGTCTCACTTGCACAGTTAGCGTCACAGAAAGTGCGGCACTCACATTTCTGTTGCGGTCGGTGGTTTGAGTGAGAATGAAAAGGAGTGTGGCTTGTAAGACGCACTCCGAAATACAGAGGAGACGCACATTCTGTCGGGTACTTGATGATGTGATGTGTGAAGCGGCAGCCTGCTCACTCTCTCGTACTCTTGCTCCTTCCTCCTCCTCCTCCTCCTTTCTCCAGGTTTCTCCTCGAAACATGCGCTCCTTCTTCCCCCCCCCCCCCCCCCCCCCCTCCTCCTCTGGCATGGTGGTGGTGTGCCTCTGCCTCCTCCTCATCGGTTGTGTCTGGAGTATGACATCCGCAGCTGATTCTGTTCCTTCCTTTCAGTGGCAGTCGTATTCATCCTCACCGACAGCAGTGTCAACAGCTGCGATCGCTCTCTGTAATCAGACAATCGTCGTCACTGGCGGACTGGCCGGACTCTATGGACCGCCTGTCTCTAAGATTGCGTTCATGAATGCCAACAAGGAATGGATCCAGGCAGCAGATGGTCCATTCCCTCCACTTTACGCAACAGCAGCAGTGACACTACCGAATAATAATCTACTCGTTGTTGGTGGAAATACGAACAATTGGGCACTTTCTCATGTCTGGTTGAATTCCGCATGTGTGAGTGGTGTATGGCAGCAATCGACCTCGCTACCTGAAGAGCGATTCTATCATGCGATGGTTTTCTTTGAGTCTCAGGTGGTGGTACTTGGTGGCTGGTCTCCCAGCACGGGAATGACAAATTCAATTATCACACTCGAGTACTTCACTGATAGTTCCTCACTCGCATCGGAGTGGATGAATCGCACCGAAACCACAGAGCCGACCTGGGCCGCACGATACACATGTGCTGCCGTACTGAATGGTATTCTCTATGTTACGGGAGGACAAGGAACGAATCAAATTTATAACGATCTCCATTATCTGACTTCACTCTCTGCGAAATGGATTCGAGTGTCCGGCACCGCACCCTACTCTGCTCGTAATAACTTCGGTTTCTCTCCCTTTCATGGTGGCCTTTTACTGACAGGTGGAGCTGTGCCTTCTGGAGCCAGTCCGATCATGTCTGAAGATTGCTGGTTCTTCACTGCGACAGCATCTCATCCAGCAGGACAGTGGACCAAGTTGAGTGCGACTTTGCCGAGGTACGGTCACTCACAGATCGAATATCACGGGGAGCTGATTATTGTTGATGGTGTAGGGCCGAACTATAGCGTTAGTAATAGTGTACTCTCATCTGGACAGATTAGTAACAACAATGATAGTTCGAGTGTATCTACTGCTGATGCATCTCCCTCCTCCACTGCAGCTGATTCCTCCTCGAGTACTGGCATCTCCTCCTCGGGTGCAGTCGATGATGCGGATGTCAAAAACGACTACAGCGGCCGCAACAGCAGCTCCACTCCTCTCGGCCTCATTCTCGGTGTGTCAATCGGTGGATTCTTTTTTCTTCTGCTTCTACTGGTACTTCTACTGGTGTGCCTTCGTCATCGTGATGACTCACAGAAACAGTCGAGTCAGAATGTACCGGTTGTACCTGCCACAACAGTCGGTGCACCTTCTACTGCTACTACTGCTGTTTCTCCTACTACTCTTTTTACTGTTGGTGGTGCTGCGTCTGATCCTCGCTTCGCTTCAAATGCACCTCTTCTTACGACAACACAATCGGACATCGTGTAGTACTCGTTCACACCACCTGACTACTGCGATCGAGTAGTCGTCGCTTTTCTTTTGTTTTTTTTCTGATGAATGCTCACCCCATCTCCTCACACCAGCATCTTCTGTTAAACCCTAGTCTTAGTTGACTCGTCTCCTCTCCAAATCGATTCCACGACCGACCAAAGACGCAGCGATTGCTTGTGTCAAATCTGTATGAGAGAGCAGCATACACACGACAACTGATTAGCATCCGATCCGTACGTCACACACATCCGACTCTCCTCCTTGTCCTCTAGATCCTCTTGTTTTGAAGTTCGACAATTTCGTGTGATCTCAGCACACGATGACGAGTGCCGCACTTTCTGCGACGAACTGCCAAACAGTGCATGTGTCGGAGTGGCGACTCGACACGAGTGTGAGCGAAGAGGAGTGTGACTGGATGGAAGTGGCATCATCACACTCATCTTCTCCTCATCTTCTTCTGCTTTCTTGACTCCACTCGAGGAGAAGAAGGAGAAGAAGATGAGTGTGTCTGGAGTATGACGGGGGCCGATACCTTCCTATGTGAGAAGCATGGGGGAGACGTGTCGATCTCATCCAACTGTGCAAAGGTATGTGTTGAGATTAGGCAATCTCACAGTCAGATAGATGTCTAAGACTTAGACGCGCACTTCGCTTGACTTCCCCCTTGCTCCTCGCTTGTGCCGCAGTTAGCGTTAGCATCGACTCAAGTAATAAGTTTAACAACAGCAACCGAATAGGTTCTCTGGGGTACATGTAGTTTATCCAATGTGAGTGTAATAAACAGCGATGATCATCTAATCTACTCAAAAGATAATTCCACAATCTCAGACAATGGCGTCCGAGTCAAATTCCGCAATAACCAGCTGAGAAAACACCAACTTTGAAAAAATTGCATGCGCAATCGCTTTGTCACACACAGTTCGCACTGATGAGTCCTCTCGGCCACCACAGCTGAGTTCGACGAAACACAGTGTAATGCAACAGTACGAACTCGAGGAATCATACAACTTCTCGAGGTTGCAGGATGCATTATGAGTTGCCTCATCGTCGCTCACCCTTATAATCCTCAACACATAAATCGCGGTGGTGTTCGAATAAGTATGATGATTTTGCGAATGACGGACTTGCCAGGCACAACTAAACAGTTCTGTGTGTATGGCGTACCAGCCACTATCTTGACCCATGTCGCCGAGAGTGATGTAAGGTACCATAAGTCCCTCAAAGTACCACCTGTGATATAGAGAATGCTGTTCAGTACAGCCACACCATGGCAGGACCGCGCAAGCCAGGTGACTCTCTCGTCGATGTTGTGCGATCGATCCACACTGTGGCAAGTGATGAATTACCAGGGAAGTACTCGAGTGTCTCAGCAGTCGGTGTGTTCGATCCTGGCTGTAGGCCTCCAGCGATGAATGTGCTGTTATCTGGTAGAGTCACTGCCGCATGGTTGTATCGCGCGGTAAATGCACCAGTGACTGTTTCACATCTTTCATCTTTCTTTCTGTCGCCGCTTTACCAATTGAATCCAATTCTTCTGGAAGTTTAACATAATCAATCGGTGTACTGGATTTCAATTCATTGAGCGGAATATTCTTGCTTGGTAACTTCATATTCCATGCTTCAGCTAAACCTTTCAGTGTCTCTGCATACACTTCACTGCGATCGATTCTTTGTTATCACATTTCACTGATTCACGATTATCATATGCGGAGCGTATCATCGATTGATCCGTATTTACACAACACGCGATTATTTTATACCAATCAACATACTGACTCGTGCGTGTAGGTGATGGAAGAGGGTGAAGTGAACCACCATTCAAATCGTAACGTACCGCGTGATGGTTAGACACGAAATGAGCATAGTCCCAATCATGAGTATGATGCAATAAGATGCCAGCCAGTTCTTTCTTCTCTCTTGTTTCTCGAGCCGTAATCTTTCCGCTTCGGATATCTCCAGACGAAGACCGCGGCAGCCATTAGTGGGTTTCATATCCGCGAACATCTCGTTCTGTTCTCTGATCCACGCTTCCCTCTCGACTTCTCGATCGATTTCACGCTTGGTTGCCAGCATGTCACGAGTGATATCAGCGAGTGGCTTGCCAATGGGAGTCGCCGGATGAAACGTAGGTGCGAATGCGGCGGCAGCAGGAGGATGAGTCGCTTCGAGTGGTGCATCGTCCTCATTAATTCGTTGTGTCTGTTGTTGATACACGGCACGCATCGCATCTCTCTCGTTCTCCTCAACATCACGTGAGGTTATATTGGGTGAGTCTTGATCGCGCTGAGTCATTCTTCTTGTCTTCCTATTCGAGTATCCGGCAGCAGCGATTGAATGTGAAGGATCACAAATTTGAGCACTTCAAAACGAGATGAAGGCTCGGAGAGGAATGGGAGATTAGGAGGTTTAGCGCGACGAGAGGGAGATGGAGGGATCTGTTTAAACCGTACATGAGAGAGATATAGAGAGGCAGATAGTCAGTAGACCACCCAGATGATGTCGATGAATATGATGAACCTTAAACCTAATAACCCTAATAACCTAAGATAAATCTCGATCGTGTTCTATCGCTGACGATACCTATGAAATTAAGTCAAAACGCCAAGGCATGTTAAGGCATCGAGGCACGTGCAGGCCAATCCCTGTCAATGTTGATGTTGGAGTCATTGTCCAGATGCAGCAGCGCAGTGATGCAGTGAATAGCAAACTGAAACTGTGAGTGACTCATCGCTTCTGCAGCAGTATCATTACTAGGAGGGAGTTGAGACGAAGCCGCAGCGGGCCGCAGTCGTCCTCCAGCATCCGAATTATTGATCGCACGATCTGGTAGTAATCCAATCCCACGGCAAGCATCTACAATTGTGGCTTCGTCACTGCCAGGTGGATACTGTCGTCGAATGCGTGCTATGGCATCTTCCGTCCATAGCAATGTTGGCACAGAATTTCCATCGACAATCTTCTCCCACTCGACCGGCAATGGTAAAATAAGTGGAGCGTGACTGTGCCACGACTGTAGACGATTTCGATCGACCAATGCAGAAGATACTTGCAGCGTCGACAAAAGGTTCTTTCGACACTGTGCCCAGTCTGAGGCTTCGGAAGCAAACGCGACCTGGCCAGGGAGCTGATCACGACGACATAATAGTAACGAACAATCATCACTGGTACTGACAGAGGTGCCTGACGCCACCGAATTTACCTTCGACTCGGCGGCAGCGGCAGCGGCGGATTGTTCAGCTTTACAGACCGGGAGGATACGGCGCACTGCTTCGAGTAAGCGGATCGCGACGACACCATCGATAGCTGTAAGACGAGTCGGCGGTTCATCCATTGACGTAATAGTATTCAAGGTAGGCGCCATCGTGACAGTCGAAGCAGCACCAGACGACATAGCTCGAGTCTCAGTCCTGAGATCGGCGACATCCTCATCGTCGGCACATAGGAGGAGTAGACTGCAAGGAAGATGAGGTGCATGATCCTGAAGGCTGCTTGAGACAAGTTGACCCTGCGTGAATCGCAAGGAAGCCAGTGTCTCAAATGTGGGCAGAGGAAGTGGTGTAGCTGCTGTTGTGATTGGTGTGGAAGTGCTGCTGACTGAACTAGACACACTCGCAGCAGCGGCAGAGTCAGTGAAGTAGATTGTTGCAATATCAAGTCAACGTACTGTTGTGCTCTTTGGAAGTCGATTGGTTGAGGGTTGGGCAAGGGTGGATCGGTGTTGGGCTGGTTGCTGTGATGTCTCATTCGTCTCATCTCTTCGACTGCCGCCGCACTAATAATATTTCTTCCTGTTGCATTATGAGTCGAAAGCACAAGTAGCAGTTCACCAGAAAACCTGTGCGCTGGTGCTTCTGCTTCTGCTTCTGATATTGCACGCTCGGTTTGTTCGGTCAAGCGTGGTCGAGTCGCAGTGATGGATACCAACAAGCGAGAAGGAAACGGGAATTCATTCGAAGTTGCCGATGTGGCACGAGTAGATTGCTTCTTGCTGAGAGAAGAACCCATCGCAGGAGGAAGAATCGACGAGACTCTTGTCAAGAATCTGCGCGTCAACATGCGAAAAGTATTGACTGTATGACGCGCGTCAGCTGCGTCTTTCTTGTCACAATGAGTTCCACGATGATCTCAATGCTGTCTGCGGGGCCGGGAACAGAAGCGCACTTGGTGGCTTTATTAAACCGCGCAGGTCAACGGCGGAAGTGAACTCTCTGGCATATCATTCCTCCACTCGCACAGTTAACATTAATTTGCATCAGTATGGACTTGCAATGCACCCTGGCCAGCATAGATCCCAAGCGATGGAGGGAAGAGTGGCATTTTACAAGCACATACAGATGCGAAATCGGCGGTTGTATGCTTGAAGAAGCAGGAACTTGTCGTGTGAGCGCACTTCGGCATCTTCTTCTTCTCTTCACGCCGCCATCGCCGTCGAACCAGCTGTCGTGCTCTGTGTGGTCGATGATGCGCCTGCTGCTGCTGCTGCTGTTGTGTGAGGTGAGGAAGCGAGTGCTTCGTTCCGGAAGTGCAGCATCACATAGAATCGCATCGAAATGCTGACTCAGTGTGGAGTCTTTCGTTGAGAGCGAATCCAAGATGACAGACAGAAATAGTCGAACAGATGCTCGTGACCGAACTGATAGAGTGGAGGTGGTGGCGGAAGCAGTGCGCGGAATGCAGAAGAGAGAGATGACGGCAGCAGCTGTAGGGTGATAGCTGAGACATGAAACAAAAAAGAGATACCAATGCATTAGCGACTGCGATGTGACAGAATTCGAAGCAGAGGGAGAGAAAAGAAGAAAAAGAAACTGAGGTAGAGGAGCGAAGATGCAAGAGGATGCGCCACCGTACAGCGAAAAAAGAAAAAGGCATGCAAAGCGACGCAAAAAAGAGAAACTGAACGAAAAAGAGCTCGAGCCTACGCCGGTGAAAGCTCGACGCCCGCCTGGGAGTAACGAGGATGCACCACCGGTACAGCACCATCCGCATGAGCACCTCCAGCACCCGATATTGGTGCTGGTACTGCAGACACTGAAGGTACATCCGCCATGCGACCCTCCAACGCCGACTGCTTTTTCGCTTGCCTATAACGGAGGAGTAGAAGTAACAGTAGCAGGAGGAGGAGACAGAAGAAGAATCCACCGACTACCACACCGACGATGAGACCGATCGAAGTCGAGCTGCTGCTATTATCAGCATCCAATAGAGGGCCACTCGAGGAGGATGAGGGTGGAGTGACGACTTCATCGGAGGTTGATGATGAAACTGCAGTAGAGGAAGAAGAGGAGGGGTCAGCTGTGGAGGAGGAGGAGGAGGAGGAGGAATCGACCGTGGAGGATGAAGCAGTGGCACTCCCATCACCACCACTGCTGCTACTGCAGCTCGTGGATACAGTTGAGGAAGAAGTGGTACTTGAATCAATGGTGGAAGATGAGGACGACGACGAAGATGAGGAGGAAGAAGAAGAAGGTGATGCGGTAGAGGAGCTGGAACCACTGCTGCTGCTGCTGCTGCTACTCGACGAGGAGGAGGAAGACGACGATGACGATGACGATGATGACGGTGGTGGAGGAGGTACGAATCGATCTGATTGTGTCTGATTCGGTGTGATGTAATTCGCATTATCGAAGAAGTCGCCCCTCCCTCCTGTCAGAAGTAGTCGTCCGAGATAGTTCACCATGCCACCATAGGTGCGTGGCTGAAAGGGCGAAGTAAAATTCAGTAGAATCCATTCACCTGGAGCACTCGCATTCGAGTTGCTCGCATCATCGAGTACGCGATAAGCCCACATCTCACTTGTCGCCAAATAACCCAATCCTTGTCCTGCCGTCACGACCATCGCATTATTCCATACCGTCATGCATGAAGCAAAACGAGCTGAAGGAATGCCACGATTCAGTGGAGCTGTGAATGATGCACCCGGTAGCGGAATCCAAGTACCATCGAGTGATGTCAGACGCCAGAGATCACCATAGCCAATCACACCATCTGGCGTACCACCAAACATGTAAACAGCACCGTGATACACGACGGCCGAGTGATAGCAACGAATCGACCATGCAGCGACTCCTCTGTTAGTCCAGGAGGCAGCGAAGGTGCGAGTGAGAGGATTGTAGGCGAGTGACCACGCATCATTCAGAAGCATCGATGAAGATCCACCGAAGATGAATACTTCTCCTTGGAAGTAGACCATTTCTGCACCATAACGAGGAGGAAAGTCAGCAGTTGCCAGTTGTTGCCATTTCGTCGGATCGACACATGCAGTATTGATGAAGACATCGCCGAGACGATTCACGCCATTTGATGTACCGCCTGTAAGCAGGAGAGTATCATCCGGCAGTACGACTACACTGTGATCGTACCTCGCTGACCAACTCGAAGTCGCTGTGACGAGACTCCACTCCTCATTGCCACTGATCAAATTCAATGCGAATCGACGGATATCACCTTTGACGGTTGATCCACCTGCAGTGCCACCAAGTACATAGGCACCACTATTGCAAGTCACTAGGACGTAACTGTAGCGAGAACCGAAATTCGTTGCCGTACCACTCGAATGCTGTTGAAAGAGATACGGCAGTGATTCGGGTCCACTCCAGAGAATGTCAGGTGTCAAGTTGGAATCAACTTTACCGGAGATGAGAATCATTTCACCGTGATATTCAATCTGCGAGTGACTCGACCTCGGCTGTGGTAGTGTCACACTCATCTTCGTCCACACTCCTTCCGGTTGATCTACATTCGCAGTGAAGTACCAAGAGTCCGTTGGAGTTTGGATGCCCGTTCCACCTGAAAGTACGAAACCACCGCGAAAGAGAGAGAAGCCGAATTGATAACGAGGAGAATAGAGTGCAGCAGTAGGTACAAGCTTCCATTGCATTGAGAGCGAGGTCAGGTAATGGAGGTCATTCAGATTGCCGAGAGAATCTCGTCCTCCCGTGACATAGAGAATGCCATTGAGTACAGCCGCACCGAATGAATATCGCGGCGACCAGGTCGGTGCCGTTGATGCCATACGATTGATCCACACGGTAGCGAGTGAGGAATTACCAGGGAAGTACTCGAGTGTCTGTACGTCATTCAAGAAGATGGTGCTACTTGTTTGCCCTCCAAACACGACTATCTGTGATTCAAAGAAGACCATCCCATGTGAGCTGCGAGCTGTCGGCAGCGGAGTCGCCACCTGCCATTTCCCACTGACACATGCGGGATTCAAGAATGTCTCCGCGCTTACTGCTCCTTGTACTGTGCCACCCGCGACGAAGATGCTCGCATTCGGTAGTGTGAGCGTCCTATGCCCATAGCGTCCTGCATTGAATGGGCCGGTGGATGCTTGGTACCATTCATTCTTCGCATTGAGAGTCCAAGCGCTGTTCTTCAATTGAGATGAATCTACGCCACCTAGGACGGCGAGAGTATCATTACATTCGGTCAGAGTAAAATCCCATCTGGCGAGAGGTAAAGGAGAAGAGGGATGAGCTGAGAAGCTAAATGAAGTAGGAGGTGAGGTCAGTGGTATGGATTCTTTCGCGGAGAGCCAGACTTTATTATTCACTGACGTCACGCTGCCTGGGAAACCGCCTGTGAGAATGAGCCAACCTGCATGATTCACCATCGCCATCTCACGCATTCCCGGGAAGAGTGACGTCGCATTGATCTGTTGCCACTGTTGCGTGACATTGGAGTAGCTCCAAACATCACAGAAGGTGGTGTAAAGATTGGCGCCCGCTGCGAGTATGATGCGATCGTTCCATACAGCGACAGCGGCACCTCGACGTACATCGAATCGACCAGGCGAACCGTTTGCTTCCAGTTGAGTCCACACATCACCGAGTGTATCCAGACGCCACACATCATTTACGATCGATCCTGGGATGTATCCTGCCATGAGGTAGATCGAGTCCTGATACACTACAGTAGATAGCCCCGCTCTGGGTGGCCAGACTGCGGAACCGTATGCAGTCCATGTCGCAGCGAAGGTGCGAGAAGTGGAATTATACGCGAGAGAGAAGACCTCGGAGCGGAAGTTGCCATCACTAAGTGCTTCTCCACCAAGGAGAACGAGTGAACCTTGGAAGTAGAGGAAACCAAAGGCCACACGCGCAGTGTAAAGAGAGCCGATCGTCAGCTGAGTCCAGGTGGAGTTGTTCACACAATCGATATTCAACCAGAAGTCGTTGTAGTGGGCCGACGATGCACTTCTACCACCTCCAGTCAGCACGACAGTACCATCCGGTAGTGCGAGAAGCCCGAAAAGCTGCCTCGCTATCCATGGTGCATTCCCTTGCAGGATCCACTCCTCTGCACCGGTAGTGATATTCAGTGTGCGACTCCACACATCATTCTGCGCCTTTTGTCCCGAGGTCTCTCCACCGAGTACGTGTACTTTACCACCGCACGATACCATTCTATGGCCAGCGCGGCCTGCCCATTCAGCAGTCGGCGAGGATGGAGCAACGGGAGGATTGAAGAAGTATGTCGGATCGCCGGCTGCGAGTGTGACACCACACGCGCATACTGCGACAACGATGAGTAGGATGCTACGGTGCATGGTCTGGATAACCGGACGATGGTCCGGACCATTGGTCGGCAGTGCAGTCAAAATGCAAGAATTTTCTAGATACGCTGATGTAACTATGCTGGACTCCTTTTTGGTTTCGGGACCGCGTCGTGCTTTCGCGGGGGTTTTGGTGTTGGAATGTCATTTATGTGAATTTGGCGCACAAGATATCTTGTGTATGAATTAGTTGGATATTAGAACGAGGCTGTATGAAAAAGTGTATGAAATAGATATCCCTTCCCGCCCAGAGAGTTTTCTAAATTTTCAAAATTTGCTTTCGCCCACACCACATGGCATGCACCACTCTGCTCGGTCTCCGCATGTGTTCCTCATGTTGTCCCATCCACCACATAATATGTGTAGTGAGAATGAAATGAAATCATGCACACTCGAGTGAGACAGCAGTCCGAATCTGTCAACACCGAAATCCTGCTCCTCGCACGCGCGCACCACCAACACGCAACGCAATCAGGTGAGTTGCACGCATGTGAGTTGAGTGTCAAGTGGTACTACTGTGTGTGTGTCACTTGTGAGGATTCACGTTGTGTCCGCTGTGGTGCATCACCATCGATTTCTCACCTCATTCTCTGACATCACCATTTCTATCCTCTCCCCAACAGCATACACTGACTGTCACATACTCAACAAACGGCACCACCTTGTGATCTTCACCTCAGGCAAGGTTGAATCATGCCATGTACGGGCAGCATTCGGTGCGCATGAATGCACACTCACCATCGACAATTTCAATGGAGATTGCGAAAACGGTCAAATTTTTGCCTTTGAGGTGGTGTCATTCGATGGCGAGGTTGCATAAATGGCTCTCCCGTTCGTCGATGTGCATGTTAGGGTCAGTACTTTACAGAGAGAGTGCAAGCTGAGAATACAGTGGTGTCGTGCTGTGCTGAGATGCGAATTACTGACCCATGTTCTCCTTGCTGTTATTTCCCTTCTTCCTACAGTGACATCACGCTTCTGATTGTTCTCTATTGTACTGTCACGAATGTCATCTCACTGGTAATCGAGTATGCTACGCGAGAATTGCAGAGAACGCAGGCACGAAGAACAATACAAGAATGGAGAAAGATGCACCATTAACGCAGTTCTCCTCGTCTACTCACACGGTACAGAATGGAATGAGCGTGACATGGGATGAATGCATCATCGTGAGATAGAACAGACTCAGGAGTGTACGATAACATACAAACATGCACAAATTCGAAATAATCCATCAACTGTCTAGTGATGTCAAGTGCCGCGCCTGCAGCGGGGCGCTCGGCGTCTAAGGGATATTAATTCCAATTTTCACGCTGTCCGAAGTGACTTGGTTAGTACGGTATTGTACAAGAATCTTCAGATCGCTGAACCTCTCGTGGATCGCTTACCATCACTGAAAGTGAAAGGTCACATTCTCCTCTTTTCATCAGCAGCGCCATCCTGTTTATCAGCCTCTATTTCGAAGGAGATTATTGCGAAAAGTTAAGGTGGAATGGCCGAAATACATGAAGACATATTTCGAACATTATTTACACCTCGTTCGAAAGTGTGGGCAAAATAATTAGGGTTAGAAGCGGGTAAACCCAACCGAAGGAGCCGAGTCGAGTCGAAAATTTCATTATTTCATCTGCGCCAGCGCCAGTAACGCCGCAATTGATACACCACCACTATCAACTCTTCTCCATACCGACTTATACTCATATTTTTGATTCACATCTGTCTTGCCATTATAAGCCACGATCACACCATCATTTCCGTGTGGTACACGCATGTTGAGTACGGATTCAACTTTCGCAAGTGAGAATTGCATCTTACAACGAATATGAAATAGAATCGTACCAGGCCGTGTTTCCCTCAACTGTTTCAATGGTTGAATCAGTTCAACATCAGCAGTCTGAAGTCGTTGATCTAAGGTCAGGAGTTTCGGTAAGAAAGTTTGTGACATCACGAGTAAGTCGGTGACGAGGAAACGAGTTTGATATTGTTGCTGTCCTCCTGCAGATGACGATTCCACTGGATCTCGAATCAACTCTCCTAACAGCAGTGTATTATTCACCATCTCCTGTGGTGATTTTCTTTTCGGAAACGATAGATTCGGGATACGAAACCAGAGTTTCTCTGTTTCACCAAAGATTGCGTAGACATCATGACGCTGGAGGAGGAGGAGACATGGTGAATGAGTAGGAAGCCAGGAGAGGGAATAGGAGGATGAAGCAGCTGCGGCGGAGGCGGAAGTGATACTCGTCAACGCTTGCTGCGTGGTACTAGGTGGTGCAAGTAGACTCCACAAATCTCTTCCACATTTCAACTCAGCGACTTCATTCGATGGTAGCAGTGTATTCAGTACTGGTCGTAAGGACATCACTTGTGAGGAGGTGAGTGGAATCAGAAAGTTATGATCTTGAATGATGCGCTGAGGATCGACTGGTGCGGCAGAAACGAATGGAGCTGATACGTTTGATAAAGCAGCTGCGGAAGCAGCAGCAGCAGCAGAAGAAGAAGAAGCGGATCCATTGCTGTGCAGCTTGGTACGCTTGTTCGCTTCATCGGCACCATTTTCAGCTGCACGTTTGATTCCAGCTGTTGCAGAAGGATTCAAATATGAGGATGAGGATGAGATAGATGCTGCGGCAGGAGAAGATGCGAATGATGATAGTGATGAAGCAGTGAGCATCGCGGGTGCAGGAGTCGCTTTCTTTCTTGCCTTTCGTTTAAATGTCTCACCAGGCATCGCAGCATCTCCATCTGCATCTTGCTGTGTTGCACCAGAAGAAGAAGCACCAGCACTCGTTTTCGCTGCAGTAGTCACTCCCGTCCAAGGTACTTGATGAAAATCTGGTCGAGGTAAATCCGGAATAATGGGAATCTCCTCCATCACTCCATCTGCATTCGTACTCTTCTCAAAATATCGATTCACCAATCCTTGCAACAATGTTGCAATATACACACCAGGTGGTCGTGAATCTGCTATATCATTGATTGAGGACATGATATCGAGACCACATGATTCAGTGAGATAACACGCGACGAGGAAACCAGGGAGATTAAAACCGTAGGAGGAATCGCAGAGGTAGATGTGCGGTGAGAGGAGCGAGGTGGAGGATGATGATGATGATGATGCAGCTGCGGCAGGTGTCGCTGCTACAGTCGCATTTGCATTTTCAGCTTTCCTCTTCTCATGTTCCTTCTCACTCGTCACTACAAGTCCTCTCAACAGTGTCACAAATGCTGTGATACTCGCTGGATCGATTGGACATGGGTGTTTGAGTGGATCTGTTGTCGATTCATTGGATGCTGATGTCGGAGTAAGATCGACTTTAAAATGCACGAACTGAATCTGTTGACTAATCAGATCTGAGTGTGCATCAAGTAAATTCGAAGTATCAATAATCTGTCTGACACCCGCTGCACGTTCTGATGATGTGCGAATTGATAATTCGATCAGAGTATGAATGCGACGTCCGAATGAGGTCTCATTTGCGATGAGTGATGAAGGTGTGAATGATGCATCAGAGAATGTTGAGGTTGCACCATTACTCGTCGACTGTTTGATATTGTATTTCTTCTGTGACAACACAGCCTTGCAGAGAATCAGATTCGTACCGTGAATTGGTTCACCGACAGAAGGTGAACAATCACGCCAGCCGAGCGGTGGTGAGAGGAGAGGTGCGGAGGTAGACATAGCAAAGTCAAGCACAAGTCGTGAGTCGAAAGTTAACATTCCCATCTTTGTCAACTTCCTGCGCACGAAAAATGGGTATGCAAGTGATGCTCTTGATAGCTATCATATGTCATAACTATCTCTACATTTAGAAGATCTTCTAAAGGCATCAACCTACTAGCTTCACGGGAAGAGCCAAAATTTCGCGCATTTTCTTTGAATGCATGTATCGTCATTAATATGAGAGATAACAATCAGTTCATACCATGACACGATAAATATGAGTAGTTCACGTATTCTGAGTTCCCACTTTGGGTTGAGTTTTTCTGCTCCCGTGGTTTTCCATTCCTCTCGCACCCTCTGCTCCTGCCTCGTGTTGTGTTGTAATGTAAGTTCCATCATGTCTGCTCGTACCTTTCGGTACCTTTTGTATGCAGAAGTTGATGTGATGCGTTGTTTTGTGTTGCGATGCGTCAGACTGCTCAATCCCTCCTCCTGTTCCACTCACCCACTCACCCCTCACTCTAATGTTCTCTCCTCATCATCATTCTCTCACTAGAATACATCATCGTCGTGTGCGCACATGTGCACTTGAGTGGACGAGTGCCACACCAACAACAACAACATCAACATCAACATCAACATCACCCTCTCGACTCCATCAGCAGCGTTCATAGCAGCGTTTGGTGTGAAACCAGGTCAACTCATCATGAGACGCACACTGACACGAGGTGCAGCAGCAGCTGCTGCGACAAAGTCTGCAGCCAACGCATCTGCAGCGCCAGTAGCACCAGCAACCTCAACTCCATTTGCTGCTTTCTGGACGCCATCAACCACAACAGTGAAACAAGCAAAATCAACACTCGCAGCAGATGTAGCAAGAGAGGAGAACTCAAACCGACCACAGCGCAAGGCAAGAATCAAGTCAGCTCAGGTCAAAGCAGCCAAAGCAGCAGCCGCAGCCGAGACAAATGAAGATACAGATAAATACGATGAGGATGAAATTGATGGCCCAGAGTCACCTGTCGCGAAGAAGTCAACTCGAACTCGGCGCCAGAAGTCAGTTGCGTCAACATCATCTTCACAGTCGTCGTGGCATTCATTACCGTCATCAACAGAACTGCCATCAACTACCATGTCACACATGCTCGTTGCATTACGTACATCACCATCGCGTATCTACATTGTGCAGTTGAAGTTAGATGGTAATGATAAAACTGAAATGGTCGAAGCGTTACCGAATGATGTCTTCTTTCGTGTGCGAATCTCTTACGATCCGGTTGAATCGACGAATGATCGACCGAAGCAGCGTATGCTTGGTACTGATTATCAGTCAATCTTTGGCAACACAGATACTGGCTATTGGTCTCTTGATCGCCGTCCGCCGCCTCATGCAACGAAGGTTCACTTTATTAATCGTACGAGTAATACAAGTTCAAGTACAAGCAAAGGGGGTGGTACGAATGCATGGACACTCGATGTTGAACAAATTGAGCACCAGTTTGAGAAACGATGTTTCGCATGTCCTTACATCGATCTTGAACATACTCAAAGAAAGGATCAATTTCCTGTAGGCAAAAAGCCACCAACTAAAATCGCGCAGCTTCGGTTAAAACATCAACGTGATCTCGATTTCCTGAAGGCAGTCCTTCCCTATATGAAAGGTGACAAGAAGGCGATTCCTGCTGAACTTGTTGGTAAGGATGCTTCAGCACATCTGGTTGATCCGAAGACTCGGCAGCCGTTTGCGGTGCAGTCGTTGGTTGATGTGAAAGCAATCGTTGAAGCAGCAGCAACACCTGCCCCTGCAAGTCGTACTTCAGGTCGCAAACGCTCCAATAGTGCTCTCACAACTCGTCAACGTAGCACGACTCGCAGCGTCTCACCACGTAAGAAATCGAAATTATCACTTTCGCAACCTTCACAGCAATCGACACAGCCTGCCAAAGACGAGAATGACGAGGATGAGGAAGACAAGAAGGATGCTTCATGCACTGAGTTCGAGAAGAGCGACAGTGAAGAGACGGCTGCTACAAGTGATGAAGAAGATGAAGAAGACGAGCCGAGTACACAGAAAAACAAGAACGAAGATGAGGGTGAGAAATGGAGTGTGAATGATCAAGCACCGAGAACACCTCCTCGTGGAGCGTTCAAGTCACTCCCACACCACGACAATATCGAAAACTCGACACTGGAACCAAGTGAACTTCTTTCTGCTATTCCGACTCCGATCGGTGTTGGTCGTAATCTCGCTTATATCTCATTTGGAGAGGAAGAAGAAGCACCAGATTGCTACATGATGGATTTGGATGACTCACTCATTTTACCACTACCCTCATACTCACCAACACCAATCTCACCGATTCCTCCTGTCAAGAGTCTCTCCTCCTCCTCCTCCTCCTCATCATCATCATCATCATCATCATCATCATCATCATCCATATCCGCCTTCCTCAATCATGACATCCCACCTTCATCCACCTTTACGACTTCGACCATTCTTCATCCTACATCACCTCTCACAGTGATTCCATTCTCTGGTCTACCTTCTACGTCACCTCAGCAAGCATACTCCTCATCTCCTCTTGCATTCATGGCGAATCCTCGTGTCAATTCACCACCACATCTCGTCACTGCAAGTCGTTCGATATCACCTCATGCTTCACACCTCTATTCATCACTCCCTTCGTTTTCGCTTCTCACTTCTCACCTTCACTCACCGCCTCGTTATTATTCACCTGATGCTGTGGCAACCGCAACGCCAGTACCAGTATCAGTGGCAGTATCGGTCTATCCTCAAGCGGTATCTGCGAGAAGGAACAAAAGGTGGCAGACACCAGCTATTATGGTGACGTCACAGGAGAGTGAAGCGTTTGCGATGGCGGCGATGACCAACGATATGTAAATTTCTGTGATAGATTGCATCTTGCACTTTCCGATCGACGCCTTCGTCATCATATTCTGAAGGTGTCGTCTCCTTTCTACTCTACTCGCACTATTTCCTACTTTATTCTCACTTCGCATTGTTCTCGCGAGCTTGCCTTTGCAATTGGTTCATAACAAAATGTTGTTTTTCAATGCCAAATTCCGAACTTTTCTTAAACTTGATTGCGCATGCAAATTGATAATCGGCCGATTGATAAAAATCGTGTGCCTTGAAATGTATGCGAAAATTCAGGGACCACGAACACAATTTGCAAACACGAACGCACACACGCGTGCAAGTCATGAGAACGAACTCTTCCTCATCCGAACATGCGTCCAATGACGAAACATACCAATGCGAAGAGTGCAATCTGCCAGAATTGTAAGCTGAGACCACCTTGACTGACTGGTGATGCCATCGTACTCGTTGGTGATGGTAGAGGAGTAATGGTGGAGGATGAGGAAGAGGATGATGGTACACTTTGTTTGCCTTCTAACTCCTTTTCAGATGGTTTACGCCTTCTCAGTCCTTCCTCTTCACTAGCATCAGCACTGCTTTTACTTGCTTGAAGTTTCACGATCTCCTCTTTAAGATGCGCTTCTCTCGCTTCTACTTTCTTCACTTTATTCTCCTCACTCTTCAATCTTTCCATCACTGCTTGCAATCTCGCTTCAATTGCTTCCTTCTCCAATCTCTCAGCTTCAAGATTTTGTGTCGTACTCACAACAAATGCCATCAGCTCTGTATACTTCTGTTTCTCTGCATCAAACAGCTCCTGTGTAAGTAATGAAGAGGAATTTGATGTTGCGATCGTGGATGATGCGATTGGGGGTGCAGTAGCAGTAGTTGGTGGAAGTGCAGCGATTGCTGGTGGCGGTGCAGCATGAGGGACGTAGGATGACGATGGGGACGATTGGAGTGAATCACTCAATGCAGAACTTAATCCACGCGCATGCAGTTGTTGCTGCTGTTGCTGGATCTGTTGTTGCTGCTGTATTTGCTGTGTAATTTGTTGCTGTTGTTGTTGCTGCTGCTGTTGAAGTATGGCTGCCTCATCCTCACGTTTCTTTGGTGTTTCTTGTACTGGTTCTGGTAACTTTGCTGGTGTCGTTAGTGTTGAGGGTGCTTTCTCTGCGTTGATTGCATCCTCCTCTGCCTGTCCACGTGATGAGGCAGCTGCCGCACGTAACTTCGCTGGTATCTTGAGTGTGCATTTAATCTTCGTCTCAGCATATCGATACTGCTGTGCCTTTGGATTGTGTGCCAATTCGAGATCTTTCCACTGTGTATCGAAGAGAAAGTGAGAAACGAAAGTGCACATACACTCCTCAACTCGAACTCTCATCGCGAGCGGCACTGACGTATCTCGTAAGATCTGGCACCTCCTGTTCGAGCAGAGCGGATTGAACTAGAAATTTATCCTTCAGATTCTGTGAGGGAAATTAAGAATATGAAAGTGAAGTGAGCAGAGTTGCATCCATGTTTTGTTTCCTTTTTCATTCACTCGCTCATCCATCGACACACTCCACTCCACTACCACAACCTACCTTTGGATTATTTAAATCCGGATATTCACTCATTTTCGTCATGACAATTTTACAAATCTTCGATGAATTTGGTTGAATGTAATCCTGTGTTGGACGAAGAAGATAACGATCACGTGCGGTAGTTTTCACTTTGAATGTGGCAAGAGAGGAGGAAGTGTTGGTGAGTGTTAAGTCGAGGAAGACTTCACGATCGAGCTCGACTGAGAGAGAAGGAGGACGGAGAGATCGGAGATTTGTTGGATATGTGGATAACACGAATGAGACAAGCGATGATGAGTACATGAACAGCACAAAGTGTTGCAAGCATTATAGTGCAACAACAGCATCACATCGTGTTCGTCACGAGCGGATGCACGAGCACAACACAATCATCAACCCGTGACTTACCATCGATTCGAAATGAGTCTGGTGTGACAATGACACTTGATACAGGCTCGGCAGAGGATGCAGGTGGGACAGAGAAGTCGACACTCATCGCGAAGGGAGGATGGAGTGAAATGAACCTTTGCAGATCAGCAGCATTTTCTCGAACTGAGATCATTCATGGACGAATTGATTCATTTTCGAATCCTCATTAAATTCCATTGAATGCAACATCGTGCTTTGAGCTACATACATAACTTGTGATGTTGGAGTACTCATGATGATGGACTCGGTGCCACAACAACACTCCCTGCATCACGACGTGTTGCGTCAGGTTCAATGAGGTTGACAATGACGATCACGGATCAGTGCTGGGATGGGGTGGATGGCGACTGATTCTCATCTCGCCCGTTCATTCTTCATCACCACGAGTTCCTCGATGCGTTCACCAAAATCACAACTCAGCGATTAACAGTCACACTTCCAAGTGCATCGACAAAGAGGATGATAGTACTCGGCCATCATGTCTGATTCATGACCTCTCTACCGCCTGGCTCGAAGGCATCCTGAGGCTCTATCATTCCTCGTTGGTGCAGAGGTGTTGGTCAACCAAAGCATAGTTCATGAATGCACAATTCCTTGACTTGGATAAGCACATTGGCGGTCTGCGTGAAATGAATAGTGGTGATGATTCGTCTGATGCCGATTCTCCTCGAACTGTTCCTTATTCTGCTGTTGATGGTGACGTCTCTGATGCACCTCATATTGAGCAGCCAATGAGCATCGGCGAATTATTTCGATTCTTGTTATCGATATGAATCTCCTGGAGCCAGACTGATGCGTAGTTGGAGCGTCAGCGGCTGCTTTCAATGCACTGAGAAGTTGTTAACTTTGGAGCATATTTATGAATCTAAGTTGACAATAGATGCAAATTAAATGAGAAGGAGATGTCGAGGAAAATGAGAAAATGTGGTAGCAAGATCCTCATCTTCATACCACGTAAAATGATAGTGGTTTCATTTCTTGTAGACATGTCTGATTGAGTTGTGTTGCATTTGTACGAATCCAACTGGCTAACATTCTGAGTGAACAAGTTCGATTCGTTTCGTGTGTAAGAAGCGAATTCCATATCGTGACATGCGATGCATTATTAACACGTACTAATTCAATACGATTTGCTTCACTCGATTGAATTAACATGCGTGAGTGAAAATGTTGAGCCCATGCAAGATTGGTCGCACTATCAAGATCACCATCGAGTAAAAGTACCGAACCAGTGAATGATAATGGATATGTACCGATATATGGATCGGATGGTGCGTAAAGATAGGAAGATGATGAAGGTACAGAAGGAAGCCAAGTTGAGACATAAGGATAACAAAATACAGCACCGAACGCAGGACCAGATAAACTCGTATTTGATTCAGCTTCCATCAGTTGACAGTCGTTGTAGGAGAGTGCAGGAATTGTCAGATTTCCATTAGAGGCACCAGGCGGTGATGATGGTGTACCAGGCAATATCATCCATTCATTAATACTAATATGATAAAGTATAGGATATGAGAACATTGAATTGATTCCAATCGGAGGTCCATGAAACCATTCAGGTGGTGACTGAGCCTCATTCAATAGTTTCGATAGCTTTGATGCGTCTGATGAAGTACAACGATGTAACCACAACACAATCATTGGCAGGATCTTACGAGGAGGTGCACTCAAAAATTGATATAAAAGATACGCGAAACGACGAGCCGAATCAGTTCCATATGGCAAGATATTCTGGCATGCATCCGCCATATCCTTACCTTCACCAAGTAACATTGGTTGTGTGTTGGATAATGCTTGCATAGGCGTGAGTCCAATCTCAACCTGTGTGAATGGTGCAGAACAGTCGGGCATTAATCCACACCATCGAAATAATTCCATCGTCACTGCATTCGAATTAGCATCACCATGTAACCAGACATTGAAATCAGGTGGTGTAATGGAATCCAATATAATTGAACTTGCTTGCTCCGGTTCAATCTGTGCATAGCGAGCAGCCCAATGTGTACCATAGCTCGCGCCATAAACATGTACATCGACTGAATTCATTGCAGATGACTGAATCTCGCCAACAAGGAATGCAATATCATATGCAGCTTGTGTGGTCGAGAATGATAACAGTGCATCAGGTGAACCTAATTGTGCATTAATGGTCTGTAAGCATTCCTCCCACGATTCATTCGGTTGTCCATTATCCTGACAATAGAGATAAGTCGAATTGCCCGTACCACGATGATCTGGCAGATATAATGTCGTATCACAGTTTGTTTCATTCAGTAATTGAACTACCACCCAGTCCACCGTCAGATAACCTGATGCTCCCATACCTGGTCCGCCTTGAAGTAAGAGGAGTGCTGATTGCGTCGCTGATGGATCTGTGTGCTCACAAAAGATGCGTGTCACAGCATTTGTGATAGTCAGCGAATCTGATTCTTCTTGTTGACCAGGCATGTTGATCGTACCATTCCATGTTAGAGGTACAGAATAATTGGCACATTCGGATGAAAGAAAACTTGGTACATTCGGAGGTTGACACGGTTGCCATTCGATGATGGTCGTACAAGATACGCTACTGATACGGATGCACACTAGTAGAACGACGAGTGCCAGTAGACTGTTACTGAGAGGTCGGACTGCAGACGTCATTTTGCAAAGTCGCTTGTTTGTGCGAATCTACTGCGATGATGGAATATGAGTGAGCATAAGCCACCTCGTACAGAATGTTCAGATACTGCTGTGTTCATCTCGATGCTGACGACACAATTTCTGACTGTACCAGCGACCAGTGCTCACAGGTGGTCAACAAAAATCTTCGGCCCGAGCTCGACCAGACCAGCAATTTGGCCGAAAGCGTCGCTGGCGAGTGATAAACAGATTGAGCGACCAAAAATATACTGTTGCTCAACCAAGCTGATTATAGTACACAGCTACTGCACCATCGAAGGGCAGCTCACAGCAAGTGAAGACGTGGAGATGCAAGTTTCGAAACAATTTATCTTATGGTGAACAATTGACAACACATGTGTGAGAGATGTCGATAGAAAGAATGAGGAGAATGAGAGTGTACTGTAGAGTTGGGTGAGAATGAAGGGAATGCGGAAGAATCGAGGTGCAAGTGTGCGCATGTTTATTTTCCACGTTTCAAGATGCTGCGATGTGATGCTGCATGGGGCTGGACGGTGAGCGGTTGTATTGTGCTTATTGAGTGGTTATTTAGTGTTTTATTGAGATGAGTGTATTCATTTTCGTTGACTTCATATTTTGGGTGTAAGTGATTCATGTTGTTGTTTACTTGATTAAATCCTCCGCGAATTCCACCTTACGTCGCTTCGCTTGTACGAGATCAGTCGGAATGGAATTGGTGATCAACTTGCAACCGGTCGTGAGTGACGAGACGCGAGGTGACATTGGTGGCCGAGTTGAGAATGAGGAGGAGGAAGCAGTGGACGATGCAACAGCAGGTGGAGGTAGTACAATCGGAGAAGCATGATGATGATCTGTATCATCCATCTTACGCTTCCCGAGACAACTTGATCCAACGACCTCAATTGCACGATGATAAGGTGAGTGTCGACTGCTTGTAAGTGTAAGATTCAAATCAGCTATCGGAGTCGCATGTTGATCGGACTTCGAAGGATGATCGAATGATGGATGAGGAGGCAATGGAATATTGATCGCATGAGGGAGCGATTTTGGTGAACGCATCGAGGAACTCGCGACAGATGGTGATGAAGAATGAACAGGCGAGATGAGAGAATCAGTCGCGGCAGTGGTTGAAGATGCAGTGCTGTCATGCGCTTCGACGTGTGATTCGGAAGATGATGAGCAGGCAGCAGGAGCGACTTCGGATTCGACATGCGATTGTGCATTCGGTGAGCTTGGTGTTGAAGACGCTTCTGCATCATCAACTTGTGATGTTGGAGTACTGGGTGATGGACTGGGTGCAAGTTGACAACCGCGGAAGCAATAACGATTAGGTGATAGGAAGAGTGGCGATTGAGGAAGTGATGGTGTAGATGATGGTGCAGCTGCAAGAGGTGCAACAGTGGAAGTCGGTGTGTTATTTGTTGATGAAGTAACAGCTGATGAATCGACAATATGATCTTTGAATTCATCATTCGAATTAATCTCTGGCAGCGTCCAACCAAGTTTCTCACACAAATGTGTGCACACTTCATCAGCCAATCCAAGCATCTCGACATCAAATTCATTCGGTGCACCGACGACTTCACGATTGATGAGAATCATTGGAGTTGGCTTGGAGAACATCTGTAACATGCCTGCGACAGGTTGAACCTTCAATGAAGAGCCGATCACGATGACCAAATCAGCTTCGGAACGATCGGATTCGAGGGAGGTACGAAATGATTCATTCAGGGCCTCACCAAAAAATGTTATGTTGGGCTTCATTACTCCGTAGGTCGGACAGTGACGATCGATACCTTCGAGTGACTCAGTTGATGTATCAGCAGGCCAACACGAGGTGCATTTGGCTGTTGAAAAGAAAAAAGGAAAAAGAAAAATCAGCTCCGAACAAACAAAAACTTCAAGTCTCGGTCTCTCAATCTTGCATAGCAACTGACCAACTCTCTGATTGATAATATCCTGATGAATCTCCATTCCATGTACCTGTTTCTTACACGTCATACAACTCGCTGTTGCGAAAGAACCATGACATTGTAATACATTCTTGATACCAGCACGACTTTCCAGTGCATCAATATTCTGTGTGTAGTTGCGAAGTAGCTTGCCTTCAAGTTCAAGTTTCGCGATGAAACGATGTGTGAGTGATGGAAGATGTGAACCAGGCCAGAGTTGAGATGCGAATGAATAGAAAATAGCAGGATTTGCTTTGAAATAATCAAGATCGAACATCGATTCTGGTGATTCCATACCGAATTCCTTTTTGAGTCGAGGATAGATTCCACCTTTCGAACGGAAGTCAGGAATACCTGATGCGACTGAGATACCAGCACCAGTGAGTACGACGATCTTAGATGAACGTTGAATGAGAGATGTGACATCGTCGAGGGTATTGTAATGTGAGAGTTTCTGACGACGCAGAGTTGATTGAACGAGTCGTTCTTGGATTTGAGAAGAGAGATTGTAGCATGTCTTCCAGAGATACTTGTTGGAGAGTGGCAAGTGCGAGTAATCTTCGAGTAGACGCTTCAAGACGATACGAGGATCAACCTTATTACGCTGACTCTGTGTTACCCATTCTGTAAGGTTGGTGACATCATCATCCTCTGCTTCACTCACCGATTCATCTTCTTCCTCATTCGGAGGATACGATGATTCATCATCTTCATCATGATCGATATTCGGAAAACTTGAAATCTCACGTGTGTTGACTGATGCTTGAACGTCATCATCCTCAGCATCGCCATCAACTTCATCTTGATCCATCGGAAGAGTGGCAACTTGAGTGTCAACTTGAACTTGATCTGGATCAACTGGCTCTGCTGTCGGATCACGCGACTCATTCATATCCGAATCACGATCAGCCAGATCAAGTATGGATGTACTCATCATACTTGAAGCTGAGCTGCTGCGTGTAAATACATTCGTGTAGTTGAGTTGTGCTGCTGCTGCTGCTGCTGATGATGATGATGATGATGATGATGATGGAGGAGGATCGATACGAAAAGGTGATGTTGCCGAGTAAAGTGATGGTAGGAGTGCAGGATCACGAAATGCTTCCTGTTGATGACTTGAACTCCACGGTGAATCAAATGCCGACTGTTGCTGTTGCAGCTGGTGAGTCAAGCTGCTGCTTCTCATACAAGGCGAATTACCACTCGTTGAGAACGATGATGTGTAGTATGTGCTCGAGTTGAGTGTCGGTGTAGAGAGTGTGGCACTTGAAGAGGATGTGAGGGTGAGATAAGGTGATTGGAGGGAGAGGAGATCGAGCTGGCAGAGGAGAGAAAGCAGGAGCAAGAGAGCGCATTGTGAGTATGCGCTGCTGATACATCCTGCTGAATATATACTGTGCCGTGTGTACTGTGTTAATGTCATGTGTACGCGATAGTAAAGGTTGCAGTCAAAAAGATTGAAAGACCATTGAGTTGATGTTGAGGAGAGGAGAAGGAGAGAGGAGAGGATTGCCTTTGTTTTCTGCAACTTTTTTTGTTCGGTTCGCTCATAGTGTAGAGGTAGTATGTCATGTGTGCCAACTAACCTGTGCAATACCATTCGACTCAGCTCTCGCGAGCGAATCGTTGTGTGCCATTGCGCCGGTATGGGTAGGAGTATGTATGATAGCGTAAGGTAGAGGATGAGGAAGAAAAACGATCAAGGCGATGACGCGATCGTTTGTTTGTCGTCGCTGATGAGGTTGTGGAGGGTGCGATGATCCGCCAGTACCACCAAATCAACCTACGATTCACACGCTACACACACGCACCAATCGCCGCCTTCAATAATGTTGAGGTGACGATGCGATGAACGAGGAGGAAGAAAAAAATCGAAGAAAACGATGAAAAGGTTGTCCGTGGAAGATGGTCTCCTGTGCGCGATTGCGTTCATGTAATGAGGTCGGTCCTTGTTGATCGATGTAGTTCAAACTGCGGAGAGTACGATGGTGACAAGGGAAGACCTTGATTCGACCTCGATAATGACGCACCAGGACGACAAAACGAAGGCAAAACTTGAGGCAGCGTTGTGGAAATTGTTTGTTTGAGGTGAATAAATCGATATAATTATATATTCTGTTATATAAAATAATTTCAAATTGTTTGCTGATTTTTAGCGATTCAAGTGATGCTTAAGACTGTCTTGGAAATTCGTTTGCTTTCTGCTCATTGGCATAGAAGTTGATGGTCTTGAAAGTTTGTTTATAAATCACATTAATGCTCTGATAATTTGAGTGAGATTGATATTAGCTTTCACCTTCCTGGTTATCAAGATACACCGAGTTTAAGCAGATCATCTCATATCTGGTCTCGAATTCGCTGTCAATGTTCAAATCGCTCTCTTTTCACCAATGATACTCTTACGACTCCACCAGCGATCTATCCAACTCAAAATATTAAGTTTCACATCCTCAACCTTTTTCGTCAATTTATCGCATCTCGTTCGTGATATCTTGGAACCTGAAATTTCTTCAATTTCCACCTCTGCCTCATCGCCATGCCTCCATCTTCGTCGCAACCTGCATCCCAACTCGACACACGCATCTCTCTCCCGACCATTGTCGACTTGCGTTGGCGTGTTGATGTTACCATCAGTTCAACTTCACTCTCACGCGTATTCAAACCAACAATACCATTACAACTGACATTGTCTGACGGTACGATACATAATTTCGAATGTTCGTTGGAGAAATTTCATGAGTTGAGATATCAGATTGCGAAATCATTAAAAGGACAACAGGATTTAGCACAACATCCGATGCTCGTGAAGGACGAGAAGAATTAAGTCTGATGCAGCACCAAAGGGAGAGATATATTGTCACCGAGTCATCATTGAGTTGCAATCAGTTGGTCACACTTCGTGAATCAAGGCAGGATCAGTGCAGTTGCATACAGGCATCCTCAGCAGCATCGCACTTTTGTACCGGCTAGATTCGCTGATAATGTCGACGACGATGACTTCAGGAGGATGCAGATGAGGAAGTGCGATGAATCCAGTACAGCAACACAGGCTGCGCCAACGCATGATATGTATGAATCTTCGTTCGATTTACATTTCATACTCACTTTGACATTAACTCACGAAAATGCATGGCTGGCAACTTGCAACTCGCTGATGATTTTGAATAGATGTTGTGTTCTGTGTCGATGACTTGTGCAGAACAAAGCAAATGAAGAAGGGAAGCTGCTTAGCTGATCGTGCGGCGAGCTGACTTGTTGGTCAAAGGCTGCTGGTTGAGAGATGTAAGATCGGTAACGCTCGATGGCGGAGGATTAGAAGATTAATGGAAGTTTCACTGTTGACGTGTAAACTGAAGAGAGGAGGA
>JAYKYS010000590.1:0-2500 GCA_036924285.1 Asterella californica
GAAGGGAAATACTGAAAAGATATTAGCAACAAGTAGTTGAAATTATTCCTCTGGAATTTGAGAAATTCGTAGAAGGAAATAGTACAAAGTTATAGCAATAACAAAGTCGATGCAATAATAAAAGCAAAGCAGTAGATTGAATAAAGCATTAAGTTCGTAATAAGGAAATATTTAAAAGTAGAAGCAATAGTAATAATTTTTCCTCTAATGTAGCGGAAATGTTTAAGAAGGAAACAAGAAGAAGGGAATATGTAGAAAAAGCATGGGAAAAATCAAATATAACACATAATACATGATACAAGGAACAAAATAAATTAGAGAGCAGAAGGAAACATAGGAGAAACACGGGATTGAAAAGATTAAAGCTGAAAGGGGGTGTGTTGTATTTATTTCCCACTAGAAATCGCAAGTATTTTACTTAGCGGAGCCTTACCCTTGGAATGATTAACGAGGCGGTTCGTACCCAAAATGGAGGAGTAAGGGTACTCTTATATCCTTTTGTAATGCCTAAATGGCTTCAGAATCGCTTTCCGAGAACTTGGGCCAAAGATAGTCATGACTAACGGTAGTTGGCCCGTAGCTAAAGGTCAAATGGGGTATCTCTCGCATCGGGAGCCTTTGTCGGACACCGGGCCAGTACAGTTAAGCACTGTCTTTATCGGGACCATAACTTCGTTACCCTTCCGGAAACTTGGGCTAAAGATAGTCATGACTAAGGCTAGTTGGCCCGTAGTTAAAAGTAATCCGGGTCCCATCGCTGATCGAGATCGAGCCATCGTCTGTCGCACCGGGACCATTTGTCGGACCACGCACAGGGCAACCGGGACCATTCTTTCCTTGTCGGAACCCTTCCGAGAACTTGGGCTAAAGATAGTCAAGACTAACTAGTCGCTAAAGCAGTTAGGCGAGCCGGTGATGACCATCGGGACCATTTTCTGGAGCCAGCAACCCGAGCAGCCTAGAGAGTCTTTGTACATCGAGTGTCGGACCACGGGCATGAGAAGCCTGGAGTATTGGGACCAATTCTGGGACCATCTTCACCGGCCGTGGATCAATTTTGGTCGGGGCGAGGGTTTAGGGAAGGATCAGAGATGGGACCATTTTGGGCATTTTCTGGAGTTAAGAGTCAATACCTTTTTGGGGTTGACCCGGCGGGGTTGGAGTAAAAGTAGGGTCTCTGATGGATCAGCGGGCAGATCAGATCTGGGACCACGTAACCCACAACCCGCCCTCCGGGTGGATGGGTTGGGGTAGTGGAGGGTGTAAGGGTGGTCTCCCAACCAAAGGGCGGGCGGTCTGGCTGGTCCCGCGGATGATCCAGAGAAACACAACCCGAGCCAGTGTGGTCTCCACAACCACAACCCATCCGACCGTGGTTGCCTCTGTACGTACGAGGTTGCCAGCGGTACTAACTAGGTTAGAGCCCGCCTTCGTACGTGTGGCGTGGCCCAATGAGAGAGAAGAACCAGGTAAATTTGAATTAATTGAGTAAATAAATAGATAAATAAATAGATAAAAATTAAGAATAAAATAGATAAAAATTAAAAAATGAATAAATGAATAAGAGATAAATGATAAAATTAAAAATAATTTAAAAATAATAAAATTAAATAATTGAATTTGGTGTTCCTTTTTACCTTGGCATTTTCTGTGTTCAAACACACCTGCGGGCTAATCCACGTGGCAAGTTTGGCATTTTGTCCATTCCAGGTTTGGATCTGAGTGGCAGAACACCTGCCACGTGTCAAAAGAATATTAGATATTGAGTGGGACTCCGCACGTAAGTCCACGTGGCATCCAACCCAACATTTAGACGGAAATCATACTTCCGCATAAATTTCGAGTATTCTGGCGATATAAGGGCACCCTCACGTGTTGACACGTGGCAACATCCATACTTCCAACATTCAGGGAAAGGGATTTTCTGAGTACATAAGAGGTACTCATTTCCATCTCATAAAAATGAAGGAGTACTGCGAATGAGAGAGTGCCACGTGGTAGATTATTACGGTTCACATTTCTTGAAAACCTTTCCACACGAGAAGAAAAATCCGTATAGATGGCCGTTTTCGAGGTCTAGGTTTTCCTCACACGTGCGTCCACGTGGCACCCACTTCCAACACTTGGTCAAAAGAAAGAAAAAAAGAAAAAACCTTGTTCTCACGTGCGGGTTAGAATTTTAGAGTTCAGACAGAGTAGTAATAATAATAATAATAATATTATTAGTATTAGTATTAGTATTAGTATTATTATTTCATCTTAAATTCCCTTGAAGTAACTCGTGGCACGTGAGAACTCTCAACCGACCCCCCACGGAAGTACATGGTAATTTTCGACCCTCCCTCCACACACCAAAACACCATGTTTCGCACGTGTGAACGATAAACACCTCGTCACATAACCAAAAACCGCTGGGACCACACACATGAGGACACGTGGCAGCCGCCTCTACACCCCAACACTTAGCGAAACAAAGACCTTGTCCTAAAGACTAACTACT